>VYZW01015141.1:2649-162719 GCA_013401315.1 Balaeniceps rex
TGTAGACCCTGCCACCAAATTTTGAAAGCAGCCTTTGCTAGACATTGTGCATGGTGCTGTGAAGTTTTTTGGTGAAAGCTGTCTGCAGAGCCGGGTGACTGATAACTATCCGTAGTGGGACACGGTACTTAGCGCCTGGAATTTTAAAAATGAAAGAATTAGCCGCAGGAAGAAAACAGTTCCCTATTGTGTAATTCCTGTCATCATAGAGGTTTCATCAGATTTATTCCTTCTGTAAAGCCCTTCAGGACTGAAGACACCAGCACCAAAATCGTTTCAGTTGAGAGATCTGAATCCTCACTTCTTGAGAAGCCCTACTGTCTCTCTTTGCCTTTAATGAGATTTTTCAAGAAGCACCACTCCAGATGATGCACAGTATTTGCAATTGCATAGTCAGCATGGGTCTTGGCAGCCCATGCATTCAAATTTCTCATTATTGGATGTCTACTTTTATCTTGTATACTTTTTTTTTTTTTCTTTCAGCATTTCATTTGAACTGCTTCCATTCTAACTTTTGTTTCTTCAAGTCTTAGGATTACAGGAGTGTTTTTGGGGTTTGGGGTTTTTTTGTTTGGTTTTTTTTGTTTGGTTTTTTTTTTCCTTAAACACCATTTGACCTAAACAGTCATTGTCATTCCAGGTTTATGTATTGAAGCGACCACACGTGGATGAGTTTCTTCAGAGGATGGGAGAGCTCTTTGAATGTGTACTCTTCACAGCCAGTCTAGCCAAGGTTTGTTCCTCTCTTCATCTCATTAGCCGTTACAGTGCTGGTCAGTGGACTTTCGGTTGGGTTTTCTATGGATAATTATTTCCACAGTTGGTACTATCTTAATTTTTCCCCTTCTTTTCTGCTTCTTTGTCTGACAGTGTGTACTTTGTCTGCTAGTGTGTGGGTAAGTGTTTCCATGGTAACACCATCACATATGGGCTTGTCTCATAATGTAGCCTCCATGCATTGCTCATAATGCCAATATGAAAGGCTTACAAGTTACCATGGTTATAGTGAGAAATTAGAACAAATAGCGTGCGAGTAAAGCAGTATATTAAAGCTGGGCATGAAATAAAATACACTGTATTTAACGCTATCTACATGATCAGCCAGTGANGCTATCTACATGATCAGCCAGTGATTCAGAAATTTACCGCGTCTGAAAATTGGCAACACGTTTTTGTTCTGTCAAGGTACAATTGCAATCTGGAGTTAGAAAATTAGACATTTTGTAAAGCTTGAAACATCAACAGGAATATTTTGTGCCCTCTGGTCTCCAGTAGCAGTAGTACCTCGTAGGTAGTTTTGTGGTAGACATTACAGTAGTAGACATCTTAAATTCTTCACTTCTTTCAATGTATTGNGCTCTGTTTACCATGATCTGTTCAGTCACATTGTGAAAATCCTAAATAATGGAACAATTTCACACTGCAGTTAGATGTCTAGCAGTTTTCATAGTCAAAAGATGATTGATTTCAACATCAATTTTGTTTCTCAGTTTAAAATATAGGAAAATGGTAACTCCTATCCTGCAAAAATACCTGTACCATTTTCAAGTACACGGTTATTTCATGTTCTAGTTTATTTGGATACTTTTCTTTAGACAATTTATATCAATTGTTGGATTCTAAGCTGTGCCTCATTTAAAGTATCACCTTATATATAAAAATGAGAATTTCCCAGTATTTTACATGGGTATTTTTCCTAATAATATCTTTGATCTTTTATGGCCCAATTATGCAATTTGGTAATCTTAAGATTCTCACTGACCCAGTCGCTCCAAGGGCATCATTTGAAAAAGCTATGTCACGCTCAGATGTGTTCATTGCAGTTTATCTTCAGAGGCACGCGGAAAAGAATCGGCTGTGGAAGTGGCTTCATATAGATGCTCTGTTAGCATTGGCTGGTTTTATGGTAACGTTAGGTGAGATCTCTAGATCCATCAACTTCTAGGTAGCTCCTAGGGTAACTGTAAGTTGGCCCTAAGAATAAAACCTAATCGATAAATCACAGAAGACATTAGAGTGCACATTAGCCTTCCATAGAAAGGTAACTGTCCTACTTTTGCATTATCTCTATTAATCACTTCAGGTTTGCAGGCGTATAAGTTAATTAACAAGGAGCAGGGAAGAAAATGAAGAAAGGGCATTTTACCCGAAATTATTTCGTGTCTCTTTTTTGCATAGTTCTGTGAATTAGCCTTATCTGCACATTGCTAACTTCATGTTTCTAACTTCTATTTTTAAGTATGCAGACCCAGTAGCCGACTTACTGGATCGCTGGGGTGTGTTCAGGGCAAGACTCTTTAGAGAATCCTGTGTTTTCCATCGAGGAAATTATGTGAAAGATCTGAGTCGACTGGGACGTGAGCTGAGTAAAGTTATTATAGTAGATAATTCTCCTGCATCTTACATCTTCCATCCTGAAAATGCAGTAAGTACTCTTAGTATTCGAAGTACTTGAGCATAACTTTATCTTACTGGTCCTTGCCCAGACTTTCTGATTCAGAAAATAGCCTTTCAGAACACTAACTTGTATTAGTTTCTGCATTTTCTTAGACTGCAAGTAGGTTCTAGTATTCATTGCCAAATGGTAGAGGACCAGGGCAAACTGATCTGGACAGCGTGTCATAGTCATGACTGTTCATCTGCTTTCAGTTTTAGCTTTTGGCACCAAGTCCATCAGTTTTGAGAAATACCAAGCGGTGTAGAACCTGAATAACTAACCTCGGTCTAAAAAGCAAAGTTGCCCTCCAGCACAGTTTTTGTTCTTTGGAGTGGTGATTACAGAAAGGATGGTTTACTTGAACTGCTTTTGGTACTCCATCTTTTTTCATCATGTGAATGAAAATATTTTATTAGGCAAGATAATTAATGCTTTACTGGTTACTATCCGAGTTCTGTATTCGTGACTAAGGGGAAGAAAAAAATCAGGATTGTGTTGTGTTGTTACGCTTCTCCTTTTAAGTATTTTTGTGATAACTCGCTTCATAATTAGAAATGTTAGTCAACAAGTTCATCAGGTTTTAGGAATAAGGATAAAAGGCAGGCAACAGTACTTCAAGGGAGAATAATTAGGAGCAACGCACATTTTCACTGTGTATTTCGTGACAGCTCCAGAAACTATGATGGAATGGTCTGGCACTTGCTCCATCCATTGCTGCAATCAGTACAGATGCTCACATCTGTTTTGTAGCTGCCAGGATAGCAAGCTGGAACTCGCCTTAGATCTACTGACTTTTAAACAACCAGGCTGTGCGATGTTTTCTTTGATGTTTTTAGGCTGTGTTTTTTGTGAACTGTTAAAATTAACGTAGGAAATTTTTATCAGGAATGCTGTTTTGCATGTTCCTGCCTCTCCAGAATAGCATTTTTTTTTTTCATGTGAGCTATTTATCTTGCAGTAGTCAGCTTTTAAATTCAGATCCTAATACTGTGATGCCCTAAATGATTGGGTGAAAACATTTTTCTGGTTGGTGCCACACATGGTTTAAAGTTGCTATTTATAATAAGCAGGAGCTGTAGCTCTAATTTATGTTCATGGTTAAAATGAAAAACCTGATTCAGATTGTCATTTGGTATCTTGGAATTCAGTGCCAAGAAAATAACAAGCTGTAGAAATTTGGGAGATGAAATTAAGGGCCTTGTCAGAGCGGTTTAATCATGTATAGAAAAGTGCTGTTAGCTAACTGATAATACCGAGTCTCTGCAGAAACTCAGAGCTTGTAACAAGATCCAAGATAGTCTTTAAAAGACCTCAGTACACTTCCATAGGGAAGATACACAGAACTCCTTCCCCAAATCCAGCCCACATATTTAAGAAGTGTTACTATATGCATTATTTTCTGAACCCACTCTCAAGGTCTTATATTTTAATCAGAGAACTGTTCTGTACTCGCTGTTTAAATATTTCCTCAGCAACCTCGTGCCAGAAGGGTTTGTTGCTGCATGCCTATGTTTAGTGACTCACACTGAGAATACTTAGAGGGGAAAAAAAGACTTGCCCGTAAGTAAAGTGTCAGTACAGCTTCCTAACCTGTATCTTCCTTCCAGTCTATTCTGAGTATCAAGGAGGCAGAGCAAATTGAGCTGTCCAGTGTTGCGTCATGTAGGTTACCTGGACATGTAGGAGAAGGTCAGGTGCATGTCAGCTGTTTCACAGTTGGATTTGGAAGGTTAACTGTTTCACAGTTGGATTTGGGGTTGATGTTGCATACTGGAAAATGTGGACTTGAACCTGGTACTCCGCTTGAACGCTAACGACTAGCAATTTGCCTTACTGTGATGGCAGTGAGTATTACAGGATGTCAACCTAGGCAAAACCCACATGTTCTTCACATCATAAAGTCAACTTAATATTTATTGGTTGCTTTGTTTCAGGTGCCTGTGCAGTCCTGGTTTGATGACATGACAGACACAGAGCTGCTAGATCTTATTCCTTTCTTTGAAGGACTAAGCAAAGAGGAAGAAGTTTACAGTATGCTTCATAAACTCTGCAACAGGTAGCCCTTAACTTTGACTGACTTCTGCTACTAGATTGCAGTTGCTAGAGGCTGTCTCCATCTTTTTCAGCTCTTTCAAATGTAAGCTTTGGGGAGGTCACCCCTGTCAGAAGTGCTACTCTTGATCTTCCTGTTACATTGGACACGAAGGACAATCATGAGTGATGCTATTAAGCCTTCAGAAGCCTGACTCCTAAGGTCATGTGTTCAGACTACTTTTTTAAAGGAAAAAAAAAAAAAAAAAAAAAAAAAANGACTCTTTTAATGAATTTCATAAATGGACATCTTTTACTGGATCAGCTTTTCTTAAAACATGCCAAAAAAGAAGCTTGTATTTCAGCAGTTGAATTTCTCTCCCTTTCTTCCCCTCCCACTATGCAGACAATTTTACCCCCCTGCTTAGAGCAGTTGACCTGACTCTGAATTTTTTCTTACAGAATGAAGTGCCTTTTTGAATGTTATTTTAAGATAAAAATTCATTTTTGTATAAGACGTATTTCCAGACATCTTTTAGTCTTGTATTGTCTAAATGCTTTAAAAGGAAAAAGGAAAAATTTTATAGAGCACTGTAATATATAACAAAGGAAAAAGTTGAAACAAAGATGCTGGGTTCCTGTCTCCACAATGACATTAAGTTGTATTACATTTTGTCATGCTCAGAAGGTTTAAGCGTTTGTGGGAGGGGTGATTTGGGTTAATTACATGGTTGTTTCACTGATACGATTTTGGGCACAGTTTTGAACATATCTGCAGTTGTTTGAGTATTAGGGAATGATGGAATTGAGAAAATAAGGTGGCTAATAGATCTAAAGCACCTTTTCTTCTAGACAGATGAAGTTCTATTGTCTCTGCTTACGCACAACTGCCATGCCTCTCGTATTTTGGAAAATCATTATCTTGGGAGAATGGGGAGGAGGTCTATTTATTAGTTTAAGACTCTTTTCTTAAAAAAACCCATCTGGGTAAGCTGGATCTGTATTGAGCTGTTTGGAGTACTTTTTTCTTTTAATTGCTGCTACTGTATACTCACCAAATGGAGTTGACCATCGGCTGTTATACTGTTTTTGCCACTGTGCCTGTGCTATGAAACATTTTCTGTAAGCTGCAAACTTGGGCAATAAATAAAATGCAGGCTTCATATCCTACCCCTATGTACTAATCCTACGGTATCTGATATACCAGAGAACTCAGTTAAAGGTGACCTGCAAAGGATTTTTTTAAATATAATTTTTTTTTTTTTTCAATTGGGATGAAGCCCTCTCTTTTCTTTGGTATATAAACCCACAAAAAGTATTTTTCCCACATCTCTGATTTGTATTTCTTCTTCCTCAAGGTGTAAGGTACAGATTGGGAGCTTTATTGAGTCTTGCTAGAAGGGCAGAAGTTACTAGCCTAGACTAAAAGCGGTCCTCTGGCTTTGGAGTTGAGTAAGTCTCATCTCTGAATCTGAGAACCTGCTTAGCATCTTCTGTAGTGTCATAGGTACCCTTTCAAAAGAAGAACTTCTAAATATTTTAAGCCTTTGAAGAACAAGGCACACCTATTTTTTTTTTTTCCTTTCCAGTGTCACCTTTTAATTATTTTCCGCACCAGAAATTTACAAACATAAAAATTACAGCTATGTTTGGCTGTCATCAGAGAAAACTAAATGGAGTGGTTGGTGCTTCTAATTAGCCTTGTGCTAAATTCTGCACAGTAGATCTCCTTCGCCTTTTCTGTTTTTCTCGAAAAGTCTTGACGACTTAGAAAAAAATTTTTGCGCTGGACTAGGATTGTCATCCTCGTCTAAAACATTGGTGAAGCAGCTTAACAAATTCATTCATAGAAGGGCAGGCCAGCCTACACAGGCAGTGAGTAGATTGTCGTAGGTGCAGTATAAAACTGAAAGATGACTTGCCCCCTTGCAGGGCAGCTGGGCACCAGCTGCTTGCTGTGTCCCATCGCGAGGGATGTTCGAGGCGGTCCCGTGACGCTCGTGAGTCTGTACGGCATCACCGTTTTCTTTTCTTACCAGTTGGCGTTACCTTAGTACTGTATAATCCTGTGCCACAACAAAAGACAAAACTGTCAAATTTTAAAACCTACGTTGTTAAAAATTGAAAAAAAAAAAAAAAAAGGACGTATGGATTCTGGTTAGTCCATTAACGTTTACTTTCAGTTTCAGATTGTTTAATTTTGTATTTTGACTTCAGAGTAATGAAACTGTAAGCTGCCAAAAAGTTGTTCTCTGAGCAGTATTTTCAACTGTGTTTGTAGCTTCTCGGCTTCAAATACAGTTTGCAGGGAAGTATTCAGGTTGTAGTTAGTTGTGCAGGTATGATAGGAATGGCTGAAAAAAAACTCAAAGACTTTCTCGCTAGCATTAGACCAAACAATCTTCCAATTAGACAATAAATAACCCCACCGAGACATTACCATTTAACGGTTGTGACCTGTTGTACGTGAGACGAACCATGTCATTAGTTTGCATTGATGAAAGCGGCGATTTCATGAACCAGTTGCCTTAAGTCTGTGAATGAATGTTGATTATTAAAGTGTCTTGTATTGTTTTAAAATCCACATATAATGGACAACTGAACTTTGGCACCAGCTTCTGGAAGAACGGTTCTGATGATGTTCTGTACAACCATACTTATTCTGTATTGTTTATTTTGGCTCTTGAAATCCACAAATTTAAAAAAAAAAAAACTTATTTTAACTTAATACAGCATTAAAATGACACTTGGTGACAATACAAAGGCGAAAAACTTTGCAACAGTTTTGATCTCTGCTAGTATTTTAAGAGTATTTTCTGTAACTTCTGATGAAAATTTTTTTTATTTTCAACTCATTCCCATTGAAATAAAACTTGGAGTGCTCTGCAGTCAGGTTTGGACTTCCCTGGGTGTTCAGATTTGGCCAAAGGGATCAAACTGTCGTCGTCGTTTATTTTTGACACGATCATCGTACTTGAAATTTCAAGTGTTAAGTTTGCGTGAATATACGTACGCTATATATTTAGAGTTTCTAGATTTTAACAAAGCAATATAGTTCTGTCCATAAAGTCAGATAATGAGTGGAATGTTTGTAGACATTTGCAATACGGGTATTTGATTGTATTTTAAATACAAGATTTTAAAAATTAAAATAGGAAAAAGTATTTGTTTCCTAAATCTCTGGCATATTTTGAAGTGCAGTTAATGCATGCAGGTCGCCAGGGCTGTTATAAACCCTGGTTTTCAATTCTATTTCTGGGTATTATAGAAGTATTAAGTCTTTTCCAGTTGGTCATTCTGTTCAGCTAAAGAAACGCTGCCTGGCCTGAAGTTCTGTTGTCCTTTTTATGTCGGGTTAAAAAAGGTTTTTTGCCTGTATAGGTATTTTTAAATTAAGCTGTAAGGCAGAATGCCTTAGATTCTTGAAATTCAACTGAAGTGTTACGATTAAATTGCCATTTGTAAACTAGGGCTGTGCGCAGAATACTTGTTGACCACCAGGCAGTATGGCAGGTTTTGAATGGAAGATCGTAGCAAATGTACGATATTGCTGTGTTCATTTAGCTAACTTTGGAAGAAGAATTTGTCTATTTGTTTTGCCCTTTAATCTTTTTCAAACAGCAAAGTTATACACGGAAGAAACTCGACACCTGAAGAGATTTGGTTATCAGTGTATGCAATCACTTTATCACAGCATGATTTTGATTAGACTGGTTGGGGACAATAAAGTATCTAAATAACACTGGTTGTGTACTGATGTTGCAGCTTTTGAAATTTCAGTGTAAAAAAAAAAAAAAATCTGTAGCTATATAATTTACAAACACATAATCCTATGTTTTACAGATTCTTTTTAAACTAATAAAACACAGTACCGCACAGCCCTATTTGTAAAACAAAAACAAGTTTGTGCCTCTGATTTCCAAGGTGCTGTGATGTTATGCCTTTGTGGGGCGAGGAGGGCAGGTGAGACTTGCGTGGGGCAATTGCTTAAAAAAATCTCTGGGCTAACTATGCAAAACCAGCTGTCAGTTTTCTGTTTCACATTATATTGTAAAAAATCCAGCTGACTTTTTTTTTTTTCTTTCTTGTTAAAAGATCTATTGGGAACTTCTTAACAGAGGAGTAAGCAATGGAAATGTCTCTTTCTTTTTTCTTTTTTTTTCCTAATAATGGAGCTGTTTACACTTTAATGCAATGAACAATCCAGCGATACTTGAGAAACACTACAGATACCATATGAGTGTTTTCAGGAGAGAGAAGTGTTGTCAATCAGGTATTGAATGGTTTCTTTACTGTCACAAATAAAAAAAATTTTAACAATATAGTTACTTGTGCATGTAATACTTCTCTGGGAAAAAGAATTTCCGCACTTCTCCTTCCGTAATAGTCACTGCCCTGATTTGACAGGGACTTTATTCCTGCTAAGGCACATCCATGGTAGACAGTAAAATCACCCATCCCTCTTCCACTTTCCTCCCGCTCTCCTCTTTTTAAGTCATGTATAGGGCTCCTTATTGACTGCCCTGGCACCTGCCTGTGCAAACAGAGCTGATGAACTACTGATGAACTCCGCTAAATAAATTGGTGGTGACTCTGGCAGATGTTCCAGCTATTTAGATCTCTTGGATGAGATCATACAATAATTCGTTCACGTCTCAAAGCTGTGTGACTTCTTTTGAAGGGCTTACTTCAGCTACTTGAATAGCTGTTCTTAACATCACTGCCATGTCCAAATGAATATCTGAATAAAACACTTTATTTGGTTGGAAAGTCTATTTTGGGACTTTTTTATCTGACACAGTAAGACTTAGGCAGAGCCTTCCTTTCTAGGAAAAGGCACGTATTATTAATGCTTTTTGAGCAGAAAACCTCAGGCCTGTTAGAATAAGCAGCTGGCTCAAGATAGCACGTTAGTTGCAATTAAAAATATTTTTTAGTTACTCCTATGATCAGTTGGAATGACCTAGACTGCCTTTACTTTGTACTGGTGGGTTGGGGGGTTTGATTTTTTTTTTTTTTTTTTTTTTTTTTTGGGTTGGGGGTTTTTTTTTTTTTTTTTTTTTTTTTTTTTAGGGTTGGGTGTTTTGGTTTTTTTGGGGTTTTTTTGTTTTTGTTTTTGTTTTTTTTTTAGTTTTACCAATCTCCTTAGCTGCTACTTAGGATAAAGATGCCTTTCTTCCACGCAGTAAAACAAGCATGTCAAAATTCATAAAACAGCTCATTTGTAGTGGTGAGAAGGATCCTGTTGTTCTACCCTAGCTGACTGAAAGTAAGTGTTTGCAAAATTGAATACGCCGTAGTCTGTATATGCTTTCCAATATCTTTTCTTTTTCCCCTCTTTATTGTGTTCTGACTCAGAAGGAAAGCCAACCGCTCTGAGATTCCCTGCAAGATGGGATAGGGCTTTTCCAGGTGGGCTGCAGCTCCAGGGGATCCTGCAGTCTCCAGCAGTTTTCCTGGCAAGCGACCTTCGCCATCCAGACTTCCTCCCAACCCAGCTCTGCTGGCAGGAGACCAGGCAAAGTTCTCCTGGGCTCCTCTGTTTGGTTCTGCTGGAGCTACTGGAAAAAGAAATGATCTTTGGGTAATATATTGGTTTTGACGGGTTGGCAAACTCAAACTTGAAAAGCTTTCAGGCGTGTTTTGTTCAAAGCCTTCTCCAGTGCTATTTCGAAGGGGGCTGTGCTGGGGAGCAGGCTGTCCTCTAATTGCCTAACGCCACGTTAATCAGCGTTGCTAAAGCACAGGACATACGCTAACGTCTTGGACTTAACAGAGATCGATTTGACTCGGTAAAGTAGGTCTGCATCTGCAATTACACACCTTCCCAAAGAGCAATTTAAAAAGTTTAGATGTGGTCATCGCTTAAATCGGCAGCAACCGGCATTCTTGAGGTGATGGCTGTGTCAGCTTAGCTGTGTCCCCCGGACCCTGGCGGACCCTGTGCTGCAATCGTACCTCCCACCGCTCTTCTCTGTGCGACTGGCATCGTTTAATTTTGCAACCGCCTTTTAATTTAATGATGTAGACCCATTTGATCAGGATGTAAATTGCAGGAAAAGGCCGGACAAAGAAACGAAACGCAGCTGGCCCCCGTCAGCCTTAGCCGTCATCTCGGGCTGGACTCCAGCTAGGGCAAGGCTGTTGCTACTTGAAGGCGAACGGAGGAGTCACCGTGAAGCCAGAAACATGTCACCCCCTCCGAGAACCACTGATAATGAGGGCTGATAATACAAATGCAATGTACGCCGCCTATGAATTCCCAGCATTTCAATAAATGTTGCACTCGAAGGGTCTGAGGGTTGTTGGAGGAGTTGCTGGCTTGACAACGGGTTGTTTTCTTTGTCAGATTTTAATGAGCTTTTGTGATAAAAACCAAATTTCTTCACAGTGTAACTTTGTGATTTTTTTTTTTAATGCTTTGATTCAGTTTGACAATAAACTCTCTGTGTTATTTTTTTCATCCTCTTTATGTCTGATAATGCACATAGTTGAGGTCCGTGCCCAGAAATCCCCTTCTCCCCTCCATATGTCATTCTCCTTGGGGGAAATAGAATCATCAAATGCTTTGGGTTGGAAGGGACCTTTAGAGGCCATCCAGTCCAACCCCCCTGCAGTGAGCAGGGACATCTTGAACCGGATCAGGTTGCTCAGAGCCCCGTCCAACCTGACCTGGAATGTTTCCAGGGATGGGGCCTCCACCACCTCTCTGGGCAACCTGTGCCAGTGCTTCACCACCCTCACTGTAAAAAATTTCTTCCTTATATCCAGCCTAAATCTCCCCTCCTTTAGTTTAAAACCATCACTCCTTGTCCTGTCACCACAGGCCTTGCTAAAAAGATACTGGGGCAAAAGCAAAAACATTATAGAATCAGGCCAGAAAGTCTTCTTCATTGCTGTCCCAACTCTTTGGACTTGCTGGGCTTTATTAAAGATCAAAGCCTTGCCTGCTAACCATCAAGGCCTTCTTCCGCTAGCAGCATATTGGGCAGGGAGGTCCAGTTCCCATTCTTTTTTTGTTAACCTGCTGAGATTTGAATCAAACAATCTTGCTGCTTCCAAAGCCACTGCTGCCTATACATAAGCTGGAGATGAGAAAGAAGCAAGATCCTGGATTCTGGGCAGGGGGAAGCAGACAAGGTGCTGGGAGAAACCGGGTGACGCAGACTACTGGGGTTTCCCATACAGCCCGGTTTTAGTTCCTGCGGGCGCATCCCTCGTGTTGCGTTCAAGGCCACCCCGTAACGCCGAGGGTCGATTCCTCGCCTGGCCGCCCTGGGTTTGCAGAGGTAAGGGGTGGCCTGAGCGCAGGTCAGGAGGCATGTCGTGGTGTTTTCTTCCAGGCTACAGTGGCATCTGTCTCTCTAGCTCTTGGAAATGCCTGTTGTGAGTGCATCCATCGGTGGTGATTTGGAGCAGGTGACCTGATGCTGGTCTTGGGTTAACCAGTGACCTGATACTGGTCTTGGGTTAACCAGTGATGACCAGTCTACAGTCAAACAGCATTTATACCCTAAGCGAACTGGGGGAGCTGCCTTTTACTTGAACTGGTTCAAAGTGACCATGTGAAGATGCTTTTCATCTGGCAGACGTCTCCGAGTTGGGTCTTCAAGCAGTAGCATGTGAGTAAGTATCATGCTGAAGAAGTTTGGTATAAACTAAGCACGTGCAAGCAGATAACCCACAGAAATACGAAAGTCTGCCATATTTTATTGTGTGTTTTTAATAGGAAAATCACATTATAAATGTTTTCAGATTTTTTTTTCTAATCTCTACCTAATGACCTGGTTACTACATGCCATACAGTGAGAGGTTGAGAACCCTAGATGCATGTAAAATTTATGCGTGTTTTTAAGCACCCGAAATTTTCGAGCGTAATATCTGCTGTCTGGGGCCATTTTGTTCCTTCATGAGCAAATGCATTTACGAGGAGAAGAGAGGAAGATTTTTGTCAAGACCTGAGCCCATTTCTAGCCTGGCAGGACCACGTGCTTAAGAGTTGGGCTAAGACTGAGCATTTGGTGCCCTTGGCTCTGTGTCACGGGGCTATGTAGCTCTGTGACCCTTAATCTTCCTTTTAATATTGTCTCTAAATAGTGGAGCCTTGACCTCATCTGAATTCTCCGTAACGCATCTCAGTAATTCAGTTAAGGCAGGTTCAGATGAGTAATAGTTCACTGGCCTGATCTCTGATCTGCTGAACACATCTCGAAATAATAACCGGAGGGATGTGAACAAATACTTGGGATGATGATGGTTGCGGTTGGAAAATGGTTGGACTATCGCATCCCGGAGAGGAGGATGAGCAGGCAGATGGGACGGGAGCTGGGGGAGGTCCGAGGTGACTTTGCGGTGCTGGCCTGCGGTGGGCCAAGCTGCGGCATGGCCTGGTGGTGGGAACACTTGGCTTTTATACACCCGTGATCAAAGTCTTAGGAATCCGAAGATGGTTTTAGAGGCTTGGGCCATGCAGGGCTTGGTCACACCACGAGATGGTGCAGCTGTGCAGCGTTGGCTTTTAAAGGCGCCGTAAAGGAAATTTAAAAGACGTTATCTCAAGTAAAAGCATCACCACAACTTTGGTATCTGGATCTCCTGCCACGATGGCACTCCACAGGTCCGCGGATAACATCTTCCTTCGGTTAAAAATCTCTCTCAGTATTTCAGAGGCAATTTCTTCATTTGCCCAATGAATGCCGAGTTTCCTTTGCAAAAGGAATGGGTGTCTCCACAACCGAATACAGGGCAGGTAGGTATTCATGATAATTTTAGTTCCTGATTACTTTTTTCTTCCATGAAAATGCAGAATCATATGATGGGTGCATGAAAAATAAAGAGAGAAATCAGCATTTCTCAAACAGTTGAGTTGTTACACCTTCTAAACCTTTGTTCCTCCAAATGCTTTCCTGCTAACATTAACCTTTTTTTTTTTTAAAGCAACAACATTTTAAATTGCTTGGGATTTGGCTGAAGCACGTCACGAGAACTGTGGACAAATGTTAAGTCTCCAGGAGGTGGGGGAAAAAAAGAAGAAAGAAACCCGGTGCCAAGCTGGCAGGTGCGTAACAAGGCATCGCTCCCCGCGCCTCGTCCGCTTCCCCGCCGGCACGTGTGCACTGAGCCGTGCGCGACGCCCGCGGCGCGGCCGAGACCCGAGCCAGCGCGCGGGGGCGAGGGGGAACGGCAGCCGGGCCAGGGGAGGGTTTGAGGCCGGGCCAGAAATGCAGCATCTGCCGGGGAATGGACCACGCTTGTAGGGCTGCGTCTCCCTGTTAGCGCATCGTCTGGTTTCACGTGCCCAACACGCTCTTGTTCGCTGTGAGAAGGTGGGTTTGCAGCCCATCTCCTTGGCCTTCTGCTCTCATTGCATTTTCAGTTGCGTGCTCCTTTCCCACCTGGAAGAAACGGCCCTATGAGGAAAGGCTGAAGGAGTTAGGTTTCTTCTGCCTGGAGAAGAGAAGGTTCAGGGCGGACCTCCTCCCAGCGTTCCAGTACTTAAAAGGTGGCTACAAAGAGTACGGAGGCTCTGTCTTCACAAGGAGTCATGGAGAAGACAAGGGGCAACAGGTACAAGTTGCACCAGGAGAGGTTTTATCTTGACATAAGAACTTTTTTACAGTGAGAACAGTCAATCATGGGAACAGCCTCCCCAGGGTCGTGGTGGAATCCCCATCGCTGGAGGTTTTCAAGATGCGGCTGGACAGGGTGCTAGATAACCTCATCTAGACTCCCCTTCCCACGAAAGGCTGGACCAGATGATCTTTCGAGGTCCCTTCCAACCTGGGCTGTTCTTCGATTCTACGATTCCCATGTGTCTTCCTCCACCTCTTGCCTGGCTGTTCCCGGGAATGGGGTGGCCACTTGTCCTGGCGAAGGAGGAGGGCTCTCCAGCTCCAGCAGCCGATGAGGATTCATCAACCAGGGTATCACCCCCAGCTCTGCTACGAGCCCTCCAGCTTACCTTGGACACGCTATTTGCTTCTGGCTCGGTTGTTCCCCCCTCTTTTGCCCCTTCTTTTAGAGGAATGAACGGATTTCCCTGAGCGTTGCTTGTTTTATTTCTCCAAGAGCAAAATGCCTGGATTGGAGGTCACCCTAAACTCCTTGCAATCCTGCTCCTCGTTAATTCTGGGGAGCGAAACCGCTCTTCTCATTCAGTCAGAATATTTTTATTTTGCACATATTGCCATTCAATTAGAGAAGCAGCGTTACTAGAAGGGAAGAGGAGCATTCACCGACAAGACAACACGGGGCCAAGAGATGCTGATGGGTGTCTCCAGACGCATATGGGAGAAGCAAACCCCGTCTGGCTACACCGGGGAACATGATGCACCACGGCACGAATCGCTTCTGTGTAACCTGAAGGTTAATTCATCCTCTTACAGCCGTCCGAATATTTTGACAAGATGCAGCTCTAGCCTCGAATCGGTGTGTTTATTAACATAAGCTGCCCTTGCAAAGAGTGGAAAAGGTCATTCTGGTGGATTTAAACGAGCACCGCCTTCCCGTGGTGAGGGGGAGGCTGCCTTGAAAGTTAAATCCCAGGCTGGGATCCATGCCTGGGCCAAATTCCTGGCTTTTCTAGGTGACAGCTTTGCCCATCACGGGCAGCCTCCAGCTGCACGGGGCCCTGGGGGTACTGCAAGTAACACCTGCATCTCTGCTAGCAAAGCAAAGACGTTCTCTGTGCTCCAAACATCCGATTACCTGTGAATACATGTTCCCCATGAGATCATAGAATCATAGAATCATAGAATGCTTTGGGTTGGAAGGGACCTTTAGAGGTCATCCAGTCCAACCCCCCTGCAGTGAGCAGGGACATCTTTAACCACATCAGGTTGCTCAGAGCCCCGTCCAACCTGACCTGGAATGTTTCCAGGGATGGGGCCTCCACCACCTCTCTGGGCAACCCCTTCCAGTGCTTCACCACCCTCATAGTAAAAAAATTTCTTCTTTATATCTAGATGCAGAATGATGGTGCAACTCGATTAATGTAACCCAGCCAATACGGAGAATTTAAATTAAAAGGAGAAAAATTCCTTGAGAGGCGTCTCCCAACCTTTGCAGTGAGGTACTGTGTGCGGGGAAAGGTCAGGCTCCAGTTAATGACTTGATGTTAAACGTGGCTCTGATCTCTCCAAGATCCTGCTTCACCCTGAATCGTTTCAGTTGCTTGGATGCTGCTGGGGCACAGGCGCTTCTCACCTTCACTCCAATGGAAAGGACGGGAATGATCTGAGTTCCCATGGTCCGAGGGGTAAAAAAAATCCACAAGTAATATGTTTTCTTATATCTTCTGTAAAGGCTGCAGCCTTGTCTCATTTGATTCCACATCACCCTGGCTCTCCTGAAAATCCATGCTTTGGGAGCGGGGGCATAAATGCTTTCCATCCGCCTGCGGCGAGTCAGCTACGGGCAGCAAAGGGAACCAGCTTTTCTGGCTGCTTTAGATTTTCTAAATTTCAACTTTACAGAAAATCGACTTCTTCTTTTAACTTCTTCTCCGTAACCGGGTTGTCAGCTCTGATGCTTTCTCGCTATGTTTTTCAAATAATGAATTTGATGTGCTCTCCGACAGGCAGGATTGCACAGGCACCAGTTTTGTAAGCTCTCACCCATTTTTAGGGATCTCGCCACCGAAATGGGTGTCAGCTCCATCCTGGAGACAGAAGTGTTGAAGCAGAGCGACTAATTAGTCATAATAGCAGGTTCCCTTCCCTAATTTCTTTTTTGGCTTTAGAGCAGATATCCCCCGAGAACTATTAGTTAGTGAAGCAGGAATTGGATCATTACGAACCTCTGTAATTAAAGAGAATGGCAGCTCACCCTCCAGCAGGACGAGCGCTTTGATAAATGCGTAGAAGTGCTCCAGCAAATGAAGTGGTTCAGGATCTGATGAAACTTAACCCAGGGGGAAGTGAAACACAGGTTAGCTGTCAAGCCGCTCGGCAGGACGAGAAATCAAAGTGGTTTATGGGTCTCTCTGCCTTCATTCAGAGCAGAAGACAGCAGTCACCGTTTCACGTTCCTCAGCTCCATTGAGGGGAACGTACCCGTTTTACAGATGGGAAGTGGAGGTGTAGGAAAGAGGCCATCCCAGATCACGTAGGTGACCTGTGGCAGAGCTTGGACATGGGCTCTGGGTCCTCTATGTCCCACTCCATGGCCCACAACATTGTCCCCTCCAGTACCTTGTGAGCCCACATGGCCTCCACCTAGGTACTCACAGCCACACGGGCTGTTGGTGATAAAATGCTGTCAGTCTTTACTGGATTGAGGCACTTTTTTACAGGTCCATACAGGCTTGCAGCCCAAACCACCTAACCCTACCTGGGGGAGGAAGGACACCTCCAGCCGTAGGCAACCCTTCTCCATCTCCATAGGAGAGCATCACCCTCTCGGCTCTGCGGCACACCTCTCCAGCCCCCGTGATGTTTGCTGTGGTGTGGGGCCAGACTGGCTATGAGAAACCACATCCAGTGCAGTGGCCTATGCCTTGGTAAAGCTCAAGGACTTACGTCAAGAGGGAACTTCTTCACGGAGAGGGTTGTCAAGCATTAGACCAGGCTGCCCAGGGAAGTGGTGGAGTCCCCATCCCTGGAGGTATTTAAAAGCCGGGCAGACGAGGCGCTTAGGGACATGGTTTAGTAGTGGACAGGTACGGTTGGACTCGATGATCTTAAAGGTCTTTTCCAACCAAATGATTCTGTGATTCCATGATTCTATTCTATATCCTGCCATTACATCAGCTTTGGTTTGGATCTAAGTCTGAGTTACAAAGCTGTGCTCACGTAACAGCCAAGTGCTAGAACAACTTGGGTTCATTCACTGATCAAAATAAATTCTTTGCACCCTGGGTGCAAACCACAAACCATCTCTTGCCTCTGCTTCCCCACAGGTATCGACACCAGACACAGCACATCACCTCGAGGTGGCCCGTCCACCGGGCTTTACAAACCTCCCATCTCTTGCCTCATGGTCGGGGCTTGCTCTCGATGAATTATTTTCAGCAGAAGCTGGAAATCTGGAATGGCAGCACAATGTCTGGAGTAAACCTGGCTCATGACTGAGCCTCCGCTGTAGTTTATAAAATAATCTTGATGCAATATGATAGCAAAGGTGAAAGTTGCTGTAGGGAAGCATCTCTCCTGCAAGAGGAGAGGACTAACAAGTGCGGGGTGAGCTCTAGCGGGTCATTGTGGCGGAGGGGGGATGCGTGTTTGCTCCCGGAGACTTGTAGCTTTGGTCTGGGACGTCAGAGGTTGCGCTGCAGGAGAAGCGATCCCGCCTGCCATGGCACTGCCAGGAAAGCTGTGACGTGGAGCAGGATTGTCTGAACCATGACCTCCCACCGCTGTACGCCATGCTCTGGAGAACTGGTTCTTCTGTAATGACGGCAATTAGAGCTGGGTGAAAGTGCTCTGAGTTGCTTTTTTTAAACGCCAATCTTTTATCAAAACAAACCGCAAAGTTGTCAATTCCTACGAACTTTCTCCTCGCCTCTCCTGTTTCATGGCCAGCTGTAGAACAACGAAAAAAATACAAAATTTTTTAATAGCATTTTCAAAGTTCAAAACACTTCTGTGATTATTATTTCCCATTTTTTCCTTGAATGAGCAGCAGCTATAGCCTCATGACTTTTATCTGCTGACAGCCTGGAGAGCTGGTCTGAGGGCTGTTATAAATAAGCTGCACTGCTGTAATGAAAGAAACACGGATATGGGAAAACAAAGGCTGCTGCGGTACCGGTGAGCTCTGTTCAGCCTCTCAACATTCAATTTTAAGTTGCAGCCTAAATTCAAGGAAAAGAAGTGGAGAGAGATGCTGATTTCCAAATGGTCCCAATCCAAGCCTATAAATTGAGTGAAGGTGCAGTCCTGTTTTCCTAAATGTCTGTGCAGAGCTTATCCTGATGCTCTATTTAAAAAAGCACAGGGGCAAGGTAGGAGGGGAGAATGACTTTGTCAGGCTAACGTAGCTGGGAGGATGGGAAGCGTAAGCTCTCAGGTACCGGAGCTGCCTTCAGATCTACAAGAGAGGCAGCAACTTCAAAGCACTTCAACAAAACGCTCGCTGTCTGAGTTGGAAATCGTGGAAGATCAGAAAAAATAACATCAGATGCTTTCTGCTGGGAAAAACAGTCGTGGGAGAAACCTCCCTCATCACAGGTCAGCCCAAGTCATTGGGTGGCAATGGTCAAAAAGTTGCATCCTCTTGAGGTCGGTGTTTTCTCTGCTGTTACCTGCTCCAGGCGATGTTTGCCTCCGTTAGTTGCCTGTCCAGAGGTATGTAACGTAGCTTCGCTCATCCTTCAGCTGCCCCAGCCTGATCCAAAGCTCATTCCTTACAGGAAATGTGAGCAGAAATTACTTTAGTCGTGCCCAAAGCCCCATGGAAAGAAATAAACCCTCCTGTCTCAAAGTCATCCACTTAAGCTCGGTGGGCTTGGTGGGGCTTTCCAAAGATCATTTCTTAATGCACTTTCCCCCAGGGAGAGCCCTTTCCCGCATGGTTTTAGTTACTGCCTTGAGTGAATCGAATTATCATGCTAGAGGAAGATAAAAGAGAGGCACTATTTTAAACACCGCTGTTATTTTAGGGAAGCTCCATGCAAAATGACGTTGTTGTCAGTGGGGCTGTGGATACAGTTGCACCTGATGATGGTCTCCCAGCCGAACCAGGGAAGCGGTGTAGGTGGTGGGTTGCTGAAGCCATGGAGAAGCGATCTGCAGTTGAAACACCGTGAGGAGTAGAGGTGAGTTTTCCCGGTGATGATTAAAATTAGAGATGTGAGCAGGGAGATCCCCCTGCGTGATAAATCCAAGCATTTCAAATATATGAGTAGGGACGAGAAGATCGCATTGTAGGGAGGCACGCTGCAGAAGGAGAGCGGGGAGATGTGGTGGATGACAAATTCTGGATCACTTACACCGTGCTTGTGAAGAAAAAACCACCATGAGTTTAAAAAAACAAACTGTTGCCTAAAAAAAAAAAAAAAAGGCTAATTTGAGGAATATATTCAAAAGGAGGAGAGCTATGTAAAATCTGGGAAATAATTGCTGCTGCTCTACTGGGTGCCAGAGAGACTTCAATCGCAACTGTGGTCAGCACCAGTGCGCTCTAAGGCAGAAATTACAGATAAAGTGGCTTAGAGCCACAGAAGGGGGAGTACGGAAAGCACAGCCCGTGGGAAAGCAGCACACAGAGAGGTTCTTCCAAGAGGAGAGAGAAGGTCACTTGTCAGGATAAATGCCTGGTTTTCAGCAGGATGTGACATTTGTGTCATGTCTAGAAGACAGCTTTTTTTTCAACAACAAAAAAGAAGATTTCAGCAATGTATTAGGACTACCATGCAGCTATGTCCTGGCGATAAGGGCGCATGATGCTGTTGGACTAGATGGTCATTGTAGGTCCCTTCCAACTGAAATCTTCTCTTCTCTTCTCTTCTCTTCTCTTCTCTTCTCTTCTCTTCTCTTCTCGTCTCGTCTCGTCTCGTCTCGTCTCGTCTCGTCTCTTCTCTTCTCTTCTCGTCTCTTCTCTTCTCTTCTCTTCTCGTCTCTTCTCTTCTCTCTCTTCTCTTCTCTCTCTTCTCTTCTCTTCTCTTCTCTTCTCTTCTCTTCTCTTCTCTTCTCTTCTCTTCTCTTCTCTTCTCTTCTCTTCTCTTCTCTTCTCTTCTCTTCTCTTCTCTTCTCTCTCTTCTCTTCTTTCTCTTCTCTTCTCTTCTCTTCTCTTCTCTTCTCTTCTCTTCTCTTCTCTTCTCTTCTCTTCTCTTCTCTTCTCTTCTCTTCTCTTCTCTTCTCATATGAAAGCTGAAGCAGGATACCTGGAGGAGCTGTGAACTCCCTTTAGTGGAGGAACTGAAGAACAAATCCAGCCCCCGGACTCTGGCAGCATACAAGTCTGCGGACTCCAAATGTGGCCGGGCATGAGCTGTGTGGCCTCTTCAGGATCTTTCACACTTCGTATTTCCCTGGTGTAAGTGGGGACACCCCTCACCTGGGCAAACATAGCATGCACCCTGCCACCATCACCGTGCTGCAGGTGATGCTTCTTTCCCTTGACCACCCCAGAGTCTCTGGGACCACAAGGCACCGTGCATTTCTGTAGGTACGCATCTGCAGCTGGGATTTTCTGGCACGAATGCATCTGGACTCATCTTCAAAAGCAAGTGGTGTGAAAGCTCCCAGTGGCCGGGCAGGATGCTCATCTGGTGCTGCTTCGCTTTCAGGCAGCGTAAGGTGCAAAGCACCCCGGTGAAGCAGCGTTAGAGGAGCCTTTGGGAAGTATAATCCAGCTGGGAAGGCTGGATTAGGAGGGGAGAAAGGGGATGTAAGGAAATAGCTTCAAGCCTGCGTCATTGGAGATTTGAAGCATTTTGGAGTTTGGCTGAAATGGCCGAGAGCTGGGGTGTGGGGTTTTATTGAGTAATCACCACTTTCTGGGTAAAGTGGAAAACGTTCCTGAGAAATCTCTAATTTATCAGTCGTTCGTGCAAAAAAGCAACTCTGGTCCATGCACTTCCTACATGTAAAGTGCGGTCCTTTTAAAATGGCAGGTCCTTTGCTTCCCGGGCACGTTATCCGAGCAGCAATCCCCATGACGAGGAAACAAAAGCCGCCAGGAGCGGCAGAGATGTGCAAACACACACAGCGCTCGGTGCTAACTGCTCTGTGTCGCCTTCACTCGCGCTGCCTGAAACTTGGAAACCCATCCATCCTGTTCAAATTCCCTGCCTCAACTGGTTCCTGGCCCTCAGTGCGTTAGAGATGGGCTTTTCCCTTGTGGGACTGGAAAATGATTCATCCACCAGCCCAGGAATGCAACCCTGGAGGCATCGTTTGTAGTCCTCTCCCAAAATGCTCTTCTGGAGCTGGATTTCTGTGCAGAAGGAATGTGGGCTGGAAAAGTCCTCCCCAGTAAAGCTTTGAGCAAAGAGGAGTCGAGTCCCAGTATCATCCAGATCTTCACCAGGGAGAGAAAACATCCTAAAACCAAAGGCGGGTGCAGCAGAACTGCCCCAAGGGCCAGGACTCGCTTCCTGCTCAGGGTGCCCTGCCCTTTCCTCCTCCCAAGGCCGATGAGCCTCCGTATCACCCTCCTCCTCCTCCCTGTTTGCAAAGGGAGGGATTCTTCTGACTCCAGGCGAGGCAAAACCCATGCAAACACGGCCAGAAAGCCCATGTGTGAGCGCGTCTTGATGCCATCACGTGCGCAGCGATGTCCCTGGCATCTCGTTATCATCTGCCCCCAAGCAGTTTTGGTAAGAAGTGAAATTGCTCGATGGGTTGTGCAGATGCCTACAGGTAGAGCTGGTGTCCGTTCACTCTGTTGAGTGAGTTTAATGCAAATAAGCCAAGCCCTGGGCGTAACAGAGGCAGTTCTGTGACTTCTGACGCTTTCCCTTCGTGCCAAAAATTGCTGAGGTAACACTGCCCTTTGCAGGATGGGCTCTTTACGCGGGCTGCTGTTCAGAAAAGCCAGGAAACATAGGAAGGAAAACCACTAAATGGGCCAAATTCTGTTGGGGAGCGGCACAAGGATGCCCCAAGCACGACCTGTCACTCGTATTAGAAAGAGTCCCATCCCACACAGAAGTAACGCAGGTTTCTTGTAAACAAGAAACTGTGTTCAAACACGGTAGCCAGAACTGCCCGGGAAAAGGCTCTCAGCTCACGTGAGCTCCTCGCCGGTGCCATTGCTCCGACCCGTTAACAGCGGGCGGCTTCGGTGTTTGCACTGACCAACCGCCAAAAGGCTCTCAGGAGAAATTGGGTGTATCAGCCTCAGGGCAAGGTTTTTCCTGAAAATGAGAGGGTTTCGGTGAACACCACTGTTCCTCACCGGCCTCTCATGCAGAGCTTGATGGTAGCTGGGGGTCATCATTACTTGTTGGCACCCAAGCTTGTAGCCAGCTTTTTAGGTCTAAATGCAACACGGTAGTGACGTATGGCCCAGTGGGTAGTGAAGGGGATACAAGAGACCTGGGTTTCAGCTCTGGCTTTGACTTTCTGAAAATCATTTCTGATGAGGCAGCTTAAGTCTCTAGACCGTGACGTTGCCTAAAAAGTGGCTGCATGAATTCTTCGATCAAGTGGGTGTTGGTTTCTTCTCCCAAGTAGCAAGTGATAGGACGAGAGGCAATGGCCTCAAGTTGTGCCAGGGGAGGTTTAGATTGGATATTAGGAAAAACTTCTTCACGGTTGTCAAGTATTGGAACAGGCTGCCCAGGGAAGTGGTGGAGTCCCCATCCCTGGAGGTATTTAAAAGCCGGGCAGACGAGGTGCTTAGGGACATGGTTTAGTAGTGGACAGGTACGGTTGGACTCGATGATCTTAAAGGTCTTTTCAACCAAATGATTCTATGATTCAATCATTAAAACACCTGTAATAATAAAACCCAACTTGTTTCCCTCAAATAGGCCTTCATCTTCCCTCCTCAGAGAAGCTTTATGGGTCCTAGTTAACCCAACCTGATCCAGCCCACCCTACTTGTGATCTCCTACATGTGATCCTTGGGCTGGTCTACAAGAAGTAGGTGGAGATGACATGCAGGCCATAGACCACCCGGGGAAGTGCGTACAGCACCCAGCGAAGCGCCTGCTCTTCGTTCATCACCTGAACCGAGGTTGTGATGAGTATCGGTGCCCTTCTGCTTGCAGCAGCGGCATCGCAGCTCCTTCCAGCAGCGTGACGCGACCAACATCCGATGCGTGGGAGTAATGGACCAAGCGCGCACGTCAGCTGTAGACGGTGCTCTGCGCCCTTTGGGGACCATGAAAAACAGGGAGGGGCAGCGTTTAGCAGGATGACCATTTCTCAGCCTTTAGGGTGATTGATTTTTCTCGCTCCTTCCTGGTTGGCACAGGCAGGGCTGCATTCCTGCAAACAATAGCTGGCTGCTGGGCCGGCCCCCGCCCCGGCTACCGGCTGTACCCCAAGTCCTGTAGGCATGGTCTTGCCGGGGCTCAGCAGCTTGCGTGATTTGTCCTCGCACCCCTTTGCCTCCTAAGATTTGAAATTCATTAGCTCTGTTTAGCAGAGGCAAACAACAGGAGTTGGTACACTCAGCTCAGCTACCAGACTACCTGTCCTGGGGAAGTTTTTAGTCTGTTTCAGAGAAAGACTTGGGGAACAAACCCAAAAGTCCCTGAGAAAAATCCAGATCATCTCCCAGGGCACGGTTCCCAGCTGACATGGTACGTGGACGTCCCCCACGCTCTCCACATCTGGGCACCACAGGCTGGCAGCTGCTGTGACACGAATTTCGTGGGGGAGGCCGGTGTGCGGTGGCAGCAGGGCAGGGCTTCAGGATTTCATCCTCCACCCCAGCCCTTAGCAGAGATGACTTTGTATGGTCACACGTGCAGCCGGGTCACTGAAAGGAGACGGGTTAAAAATTAAGTTTGCGAGGGAGGGTGGAGTTATTTTGTGGGCACTCAGGTATGGCCACCAAGGTGAGCAATCGGGTCTCCTGCAGTTGTGAAAACTGCCGGTCTGCCTGTTGTCCCACACAGGGCTCGTTTACCCGGTGTGCAATAAGCCGATCTTCACACAGTGAGACCAGATATTGTTTATTCACAAAGTTGCGCAACAACATGCCTGAATGCTAAAAATAAATAAACAGTGAGGGTGAGAGCTCCAGCAGCCTTCGCCACTGAAGCCAGCATGTCCTGCAACTACACCTTTCAGCATCCAGGGATCCTAACTCTCATTAAAACCATTGGGACCAGTTGGTTTCACTGGGTGCTGAAGGACCAGCCTTGTACCCTACAGGAGAGAAACCTGGTCACATCTCCTGCGGGGTGGGGGTGAGCTGTTGGGGACCTGAGCTGATTTTCTGGTTCTTGCACGGACTTCCCATGTAATCTTGTCCAAAAAAGCACAAATAACCTCCGTTCGCTTGAGCTCCCACATGAAAACAAGACAGTAATCCCTCATCTCGCTTTGCTGGCGGTGTGATTCCTGTGAAAGCAGAGTCCCGAGGAGCCTGGACCTCAGGGGGTGTCACCGCCGTGGCACGAGCGAGTTACTCCTCCACCGCCCAAGGGCTGCCATGGGACAACCTTTGCCAGGCTCGCACGCCCATTAACCAGCGTCGGCACGGCCGAGCCTCCCCTGCCGGTGCAGCCTCTGCTGCGAAATGTCTCCCTTCTGCCAATTTCAGCTGACGCTGGAAATCGCAGAGGCTCTGCTTGATGACCCTGACCAAAGCGTACTGGAATTTGCTGGGTTTCATAAGGTTTTCATTAGGGCTGAGAGTGAGCCCCTGAGGTTTTGTGAAACTCCTAAACTATCCGTACAGCTATTTGCAAAACCGCCCCGTTTGTAGCGATGTTTGTTTTTACTGATCCTCTCTGCTTTTTGTCTTCCATTCCCCCTTGTCTTCCTCTTTGAGGTAGATGTGCTGCTCGACCTAGGGGAAACATCTGCTCCGTACCGTGGCTGAGGACTGAGGACAGGGTGGTGGCAGGATGCTCAGGAGGAGGTTGGTCTCCTGGAGTTGCCAGGCTGTTTTTTGGGTGATCTGGATTTGTTCTTGTCTTTACTACCCCGTTCCTGCAGTGACACTGGTTGGGAAACCTTATGCATGTCCCTGGTATCATCCCTATAACAGCAACTGATAATCCCTGCTACCACCTTAAGACAGACCTGAGACCGGTAAACATCGCAGTGCAAGGCTCCCACGATGCCTTACCCTGGGGTTAAGCCTGTAAGTCACCTACATTTGCTTTGCAAAGGGCTGAATCAGGATTTAAGATCTCTAGAAGATTGTAATTTAATAACAGTAATCAGCAGCTGATAGTCCGGATCCTCAGCTCAGCTGGTTGTGGCTTATGTAAAAATGAGAAAAACACTCAGGAACAGCAACACAAGAGTTTTGTTTTCCTGCGTGTCGTTCCCCCATGGTCAGACCCTGAGAAGTCCACCACGTTGCCTTAAAGCTCACCCCATTAGACTCTCCATCTCTAAAGGGCCAAGTCCTGCTGAGTCTTCATTGCCACCAAGTACTTCCCTAAAGCTTTTTGGCGTTCTGGAAAAGCAGGCTAATTTTCTGAAGTAGTAGCAAATCTAAGGTTTTCTAGCACAAACCTCATTCATCCTAGCAGATAGTCAGCCAATAACCCGAAGAACATCAGATGCCCCAACTCTGGCATCAGCATCAGGAGTAGGGTTTGATGTCAACCTTGGGGTGATGGGTCTGGGGGACTCGGGTCTTTCTGGAGGACTCCCCAGATAAAACAACGGTCTGAATACATCTGGATCTGAACTGGAGCCCCTCTGCCACATTCCTCCTCTGGCTGGAAGGCAGCCAGGGCTGCTGTTTGCCCGTGCCACGTCACGGTCCCACCTCAGCTATCCTGTTTTCTCAGTGCACCTGCTGATTCTTGGCAGCGGGGCACAAGAGCAAACGGAGAGAGGTGCAGAGGAACCCACGCCCGCAGCGCACACAGGCACGGCCAGCCGGCCCCAGAGGTTGCCGCCTCCCCAGCTGACCCTGTGCCTGGGAGAGTTGCGGATTAACCTTCTGAAAGGTGACGGTAGCTCTTTTGCTCCAAGGCCGGAGTAGTTCACCAGCGGGGAGCTGGAAGAAACACCCTCCCCGAGGATTTTTCCTCCACATTCACCCAAATGTAATTTTGGAAAAGGAAACATGCTGCAGTATATCGCTCTGCAAACCTTCAGTAGCAGCCAGAGCTCCTGCAGAAAGTCCAGTGGAGGTCTGGCACGGTACGTCCCTTTCCATCAGTGCTGTTAGATCCCCTCGTTATAGTCAGGGCAGTTATATTCACTAAGGTATTTCTCCTCCTTAGAGTTGTGCCTCCCACCTTCAAGGATGGGTTATAGACATTTTAGGACGTAGAAGAGGGGTTCAAGACTAACCAGAAGCCCTGGCAGACCTTGCTGTCATACTACAAGATGCCATCATCTCTGGCAGGGGGTCACTTTTTCCCATAAGCCTGAGGAAACATGAACGCCACATCCCAAATCACAGCCCAGCATAGCTGGCTTAAAATGGGTTTCGCACTAAGATTGCTAAGCAATAAATTGGAGCAACAGGTCCAGGTTTCTTCTGCCTTGATGTTGTAACCCCTGTGCCAGAGAGACTGCTCCTGTCTTAACCTGCTGCAAGCTGTTGGCTCTGGGAAGGTGAACTACAGCCCTCACCAAAGCTGTTCCTGCCCGAAATCAGCATTTACCCTTGTGTCCTTGGCTTGCCGAGGCCACTCTTTTCTTCTGAATCAGAAGAGGATTTGGCCCATCCGACTCCTGCCTGCGCAGGATCCACCGTTCACATGGCTCCGCGCACAGCGTGGCCCAAAGCTGTGCTGTAAGGGCTCATTTGCAGGATCAAGGCTTCTCCGCATGCTGAGAGCCATCGACTGACACGAGCTGAGCAGAGGAGGATACAACGACTCCCTACAGCTCAAGACTTTCGTGTCTCCACAATCGTGGAGCACAGCCTTGCACCGTGGCACTGCAGCGCAGGAACACTCCTCACCCTGGTGCCCAGGCACCTTCCCCTGTCCCCAGACATTTCCATTTGCTGCCGTTAACCATTAACCAGCACGCTGTCACCTCTCAGAGGCAGCTCTGTGCCGCCCGGTCAGCTGTGGATACGAAACCGTATCCACGCGAAGCCCCGACCTCCACCGCTCTGAGCCCACCAGGCCAAAGAGCAAAGCTGTGTTCGCTTTCCCCCATCAAAATTCCCCTTGCAGGCTGCTGGGCCAGATCCTGAGGCTGGTGCTCAGTCCTTCACGGCTGCCAGTCATCCCTGCCTTGCTCACGGCTTAGATGCCGTGGCTGGCTGAGATGTGCTTCTCAGGGGGGTCTTCTGCTTCAGCAAGTTATGAGCCCCGACAAGTGAGGTCCTTGCATGTATTATGGTTGATATATGTGCATATGTGTTGCTTTCTCATCTTTTTCCCCCTACCCAGGAGCACAGCAGATGGGGGAGCAGTCAATTACAGCCCAATCCTCCTCTATCAGTCTGCAGGGATCTGCCTTAAGAGGCACTATGTAGATTTTTGTTTGGCCATGATGATTTTGTAGGGCAGAGAAGTGCCTGAGCAAGGCTGCGTGAGGAATGTGTAGTAAAATGTCTCGTGCTTTGGTTATAGGTCAAGGAAAGCTCTCCTGAAACGTTCTTAGAAATTTATGCAATGCTTTGGCTGCTACAAGTAAGGACATTTAACCTCACGTAAGTAGCAATGGGTCTTTGCACTGGTGTCTTGAGCAGCTTGTGGGGTTTTTTTGCCTCCTTCCCTTGCTTTTCCAATCCGTGAGGCCCCTGCCGTGTTATCTCATCTGCAGGGTTTGGCCCTTCCCTCGTCCTCCCGGAGCTCCATACTCAAAAGCAGGATGGAAATACCTTTGCAACATGTCATTTTGCAAATACATCCTTGGCAGAGCCTGTTTCCACATGCACAATGCTAACCTTGTCCACAGGCACGTGGGATGGCTAAGGCTGAGGCAGATGTGGGCCAGTACACTGCCAAACCTTGCTTTTGCACTTCAGCAGAGTCTTCCTCCCAGCAGCTTCTGATTTACCCCACCATCAGCCTGTGACAATGCCTTCAGTGTCTTAGGCTTGCACTGGGACACTGAAAACAGCCTCATCTGCCATCTGTATGCATGAAAAACCCCTGAACCACAAGGTCTTTGAGCTCTGGGAATACCAAGTCAAGAATTAGGATCAGAATATGAGCGCATCAGGTCATGCACATGAGAAACATAGCTGGCACAGGAACATCTCAGAGGAACATCTCAGCTCATGTTTCAGTTATGAAAGTCAGGCTATTCTGTTTTCCACCAGTACTGGGTTAAACTGCTTGGAAATAATGTTTTGTGCTCTATAACCCCATGGCATGACCAGAATTAGCAGGAAGCAAAAGTGCCTACAGCTCAGCGCTAAATGAGCCCATGTTTTATGACAAACATTTTCTTTGCCCTCAGCATTGACTGTTCTAAACTGCTTTACATATATTTCTACAGCTTTGGGCTCCTTAAAAGCTCACCAGGATTATTTACTACTTTTTCAGGGTGGCGATGGAAAGGAGTGGGGACAGGCAGCTCAGACATCATGAGTGCATGAGCCTGACGGGCATTACCAAAGCTGTGGATATAGGAACGTCGTGCTTCATCCCAGAGCTCAAATTCATGTAGCCGCAGCCGTAGAGATGGGTTGGTTTACATCAGCACTGAAAAGGACCCAGACACGCAGCAGCTATTAATTGAACCCTTGGTGCTGGGGGTACGGACTTCATGTGGCAGAACGGGAAGCGGAGCATGACGGAGTTTGGTGCTGATCCTCTGAGGTCTCCAGGTGTCCTCGCCCCAGCTTCTAACGCCTCCCACCCCAGCTGCTGGTGTATGACCCTCACCGCTGGGCTAGCAGTGGGCTTGGGGTTGATGCCAAAGATAAAAGCAGGTCCTGCCACTGGTCCCCATCTACTGTGGGCTGGAGGAAGACACAAAACATGGTTCCTCTGTTCCCTGCAACGGAGGAAGACACTCAGTATGATTTTTCAGAAATTAAAAGAATGAAAAATGAAAGGTGAAGGCTGTTACGGGTTTTATGAGCTGTAGCCCGTTGACATTAAGGAATAAATTGCTTGCCAAGAGTCAGTTTTGCATCTTCAACCATGAAACTAAGATCTCTGAAGCGTTCCTCTCACATACGGGCACACCCAGGCTGAACGAGCAGGTTCAACCCGCGCCTGATTTGCAGCTATCTGTGATTAGTGGTACACTGTCTGTAGCTAATGTCACGGATATTTTGGATGCTCTTCCCATTACAGGTCCCTTGGGGTCAGTGGACTAGGTCTGTGGAAACTGTGTTGGTTTAAACCAATTCTGATACCTGGTTTAGCTGATGGGCCGATCCATATCTATTTTCAAGTTCTGTGGGTTAATCTAAGAAATTAAGGAAACGGCAAAAGAAGCTTAATATATAGGAAGGGAAGGACTTGGACGGTTCCCAGTCCAGAGAGTCATGGAGTGTCCATCCTTGGAGATATTCAAAACCCATCTGGACGCTGTCTTGGGTCCCTCAAAGGCAGAGCGGCCCGGTGAGGACAGGGGAAGAAGTGGTGCCTCCACCCCTCTCCAGCAAGGGATGTTCCCTCCACCGGCAGCGAGCAGCACCATGCAGATGCCACGCAGAAGCAGTTGGGACCAAGAGGAGATGGTTCGTCTTCAGGTCACCCACAGCCCATGGCACTGGGGCCGCGTTCAGAGGGGGTAGCTGGATGTTACAGCCAACCTTTGCATATACTTTTTTCTCAACGATACGCTACGATATCGCAGTGAGTATCCACACACAGAGCTTTCTGCTGCAGAAGGTGGCTACAGCGAACACTGCCAGCTTCGCTGGGGTTTTCTGGTTTATCATTACGTTTCTCCTGGGAAGGCAGCCCGGTTGCACGCTCCAATGCTCCATTACGTCCCCGTTTCAGCCGGTAATCCTGACACAGCCCTCACCCCTGCTCCCCGTCGCCCCGGGCTGCACGCACACCCAGGGCTCCAGCCTGCGAGCACGGGGAGACCCAGCTCGGCCTCACAGGGAGCGCAGGAGCAGGCTGTCTGCCCCGAGCACCTCTCCCCTGGGACCGACTGTGCCAAAATTCGGGACAGTCAGAGTCAGGGACTAGAGCTGGGACTCTAACGTGGCACCGAGCAGCACCACGCCTCGCTTCGTCCAGCAGAGATAGAGAAAAGGGAGGAAAAAAATCCCTCCCCTGCCCTTTTAAATCTGGACAAAACAGGTTTCTAATCAAAGCAGCACTTAATCAGTATTGCTCCTGGAATGCCGGGCTGGTGGATATTTGATGCAAACAGTGAGTCGGTTGAAACTCTCTCACACCGGCTCCCTCTTTGTCCCTCCGTGAGCCTGGGAATGGGTGTGATCTCCAAGTAGGAGTGTCTCTGCGGTTAAGTAGAGGATTGAATTACCGAACTCTGCTGTTCCCCAGCTGACAAGGTAGCAGAACAGCAAACAAAAGTGCCTTGAAACTCGCTCACCAAAGAGGAGAGAGAGTGCTGGGTTCGGCAGAGAAGGGAGACCTTGCGAGGACACCGCGCGCTTCCCAGCAAGGTAAGCAGCTTCCCTGCACCCCTCTTAGTTTTAGTTCTAAAGGCCGGAGCTGTTTGATGACTTTTGTTCGGTGGGATGGTAAGAAACAAACAAATTAGTGGATTTCCTATTTTTTAAAAAATTGCTCACCCGCTGTGGGCCAGGATGTCCGTACTGAAAGCAATGAGCCCGTCCTGATCAGCACCGTTTGGGGCTGGAACAAGCAGCTCTCTCAGGTCCCCGAGAACCCAGCCGGTCTACGTATCAGCTCCGAGGACACATGCTTTTCGTTTAGCTCTCTGCACAGGCTGGCTTTGATTTCACGCAACGAGCAATTAACGGCATTTTGGTTTGGCCTGGTTTGTTTTATGCTTTGCTGCGGTGGGGATTTGCTTAAAGCTCGCCTGCCTTTGCAAGGCGGTTGATGGGTCCAGGCAGCGACAAAAAGTTGTCGTGAGGTATCATCGATAGGTCTTCTTGTCGTCTAATCGATAGATCTGCTAATGGCTGAACTGCTGGGCTGTTTTGCTCTGTAAGTACAGAGCGTTTTCTCGTCCTGCTCGTTTGAGATGCAAATTGCACGGAGATAAAATTGAGTTGTAATGGAGTTGAGCTGCAGGCTTACTTGCCAGGATTTTTCTTAGGCGTGCGTATTAAGAGCATAAATATTTAACACAAAGGAGAACCGACAGGAATTAGCGTCCGTGGGAGGTTCGCACTTATTCAAGGCTACCCTAACACACATGTAAACAAATGTTAGGACAGCTGAAGCAAACTGGCCCCACAAGAGCCGCACTTAGACGCTGAATCATCTAGGTGCTCTTTACAAGCTGCTGCTACATGCAATTAGAGCCTGCAAAATAGAGATGAGGCAATCAGAGAGCATCAGCCTTCCTTTTCCGTGGGGTTTTACCATTCCCTGCCGCACGGGCTGAGATGCCGGGTGGAAGCAAATGCAAGGATGGGCAAAAGCCAGCGCGGTGCAGATCAGGAAAGCCCTGACCATCTTCCCTCGCCTTCCTCCTAGCAGAGCCAGGTGAGCCTCCCCTCCTTCTCCTCCCTGCACAAACAGGCTGCCCTTTTCCTTCTCCAGCTCCCTTCCCACCGGTGGACACGTAGGTCTCGTGACGTTATTTCCTAGGCAGGACTTTGTGGCAACAGTTGCTAAGGTCTTCCAGCTGGGAGCAAAGGTTTCGTGCCACTGATGCAAACAGTGTCACCCTGGTCTCCTGCCTTCCCTTGTATCCTGGGGCTGTGGTTAGGCTGAGACAGTAAATCCCTGCTCTTGCATGGCCAAGGGTGCTGAAGATCCTCATGGTGTCTCCTGATCTTTTCTGTGGAGCTGCACAAGTTTTTCTGGACTTTAAGCATGGAGGTTGTTACCTTTTCTGCTCTGGACCCCCTGGGGAGGTGTGGGACACGTGATGTGGAGAAGATGCACCATGGACTCTGTGACTTCAGCCTGGATCTGTCCTGCAGCCTGATCCTCCAGCACCGCCCATGCTGTGGTCATTCATCCCAAGGAGGAGAGCGGCTCAGACACCTGCCCTGCGCTTGGAAGGTGCTGGGGCTCTGCTCTGTGCTAGCCACGTCCTGCTGGACCAAAAGCCTTCCCCCAATTTTAAATAATGCTAAATACATAGTAGCCCACTTGGAAGCAGAGCCCTGAAATGCCCTGTGTGATGAAGGGGAATCATAGAATCATAGAATCATAGAATGGTTTGGGTTGGAAGGGACCTTTAGAGGCCATCCAGTCCAACCCCCCTGCAGTGAGCAGGGACATCTTTAACCAGATCAGGTTGCTCAGAGCCCCGTCCAACCTGACCTGGAATGTTTCCAGGGATGGGGCCTCCACTGCCTCTCTGGGCAACCTGTTCCAGTGCTTCACCACCCTCGTTGTAAAAAATTTCTTCCTTATATCTAGCCTAAATCTCCCCTCCTTTAGTTTAAGGGGAGAGCTCCCCTTTAAGGGGAGCTCGAGGCACAGTGAAAGCCTTTGTGCTACCTGGCCCAGCTCCGTTTCAGCCACCCCTGGGGAATGCACGTGCCACCACCCCCCTCCTTCATCACAAGGAATGGGGTCTTTCGCAGCCTTCTGAAATTTGCTGTGGGACTGACACAAACCCACAGGTTGGGCTTTCTAGGTGTGAAATGTCCAACTCCAATGTGGGCACCCCGCACCCAAAATACCTCTGCTCCAGCTCTTTGTCGATTCACATATATTCTTCAGCTTCTGTTGGTTCCTCAGAGAAACAGATCGAACAGTCACACGGGGATACCCGCTCCTACGACTCATTAAAACCTCTCTTCTCATGCTCTCCCTTTCCACATAATACAACCTTGGAAATGGGCCTAATTATGATTTATCCTGGATGATTATACATTTCCGTTGTATTTCCACCCATTCTGGGTGTAAAAGGAATGCAGGAAGGGGTAAATATTGTTGCTAAGTCTTCGGCATCCTTCAGTCCAAAAAGTCCTCTGAGGTGTAATGTTAATTTCCAGCATCAGATGATGTGCGTTTGCTCCAGTTGCCTTGATTTTCAAGGACCCCTGCTTGAAAAAGAAATCCTACCACTTGTTATCTGTCTTTATCTAAACCTATTCATGCTTATCTGAGGCGGTGCTGTTAGAGTAACCGTGAAACTTATTACCTTGTATCCACGTCAAAGCCATGAGACAGAATCACAGAATCACAGAATCACAGAATCATTTGGTTGGAAAAGACCTTTAAGATCATCGAGTCCAACCGTACCTGTCCACTACTAAACCATGTCCCTAAGCACCTCGTCTGCCCGGCTTTTAAATACCTCCAGGGATGGGGACTCCACCACTTCCCTGGGCAGCCTGTTCCAATACTTGACAACCCTCTCCGTGAAGAAGTTTTTCCCAATATCCAATCTAAACCTCCCCTGGCGCAACTTGAGGCCATTGCCTCTTGTCCTATCACTTGTTGCTTGGGAGAAGAGACCAACACCCACCTCGCTACAACCTCCTTTCAGGTAGTTGTAGAGGGCGATAAGGTCTCCCCTCAGCCTCCTCTTCTCCAGTCTTCTCCCATCCAGACACGGGATGCTAAATTGCATGGTTGAACTTCACCCTGGGCAGTTCCTGTGGAATGAGCTATTCAGAGCAGCTGACCTCTCCCACCTAAAAATGTCCTGTTGCCATGCTCTGGGATGAAAGAATAGGTTTCTGGATGGCCCTTTATTTAAAACTGCTCTTACAAAAACAGCTGAATGGGGTAAGAAACAGGCAGCACTAGAAATCATATTCTTTTTTGGGTGCTAGAGACAGTCTAGATACCCACCTTCCCTTTGGGAGGGTGCTAGAGCCTGAGTTACTGTATTTTTTTGCTTTCTGTGAAATAGCTGTCTGGGCCTGAGCAAATCCCACCCATCCCAGACTTTCAGATGCCTGGTTGCCTTCCCTGTGCTCAGACAAACCTCCCACTGGCAGCTCTGGGTGCAAAAGGCGGTCCCGGATGAATGACTCTTTCTAAAGCTGTTTGCAGTATTTGCAGGGATGTTTTATTCATTTGGCTTTGTGCTGCTACTCTCTCAAAGCTGGCCTTCATTTCTGCCAAGAGGGGATTGCACGCTCTTCCCACGCTCGCGTGCTGGGGTCCTGCGTGGAATGGGTTTCGCTTTTTATGCCAAGCGAGCGCCAGACGCACGGCCCCGTGGGCTGGGGCTTTGCTCCTTGCTGTGCCGTGTCGGCGGGGAGCTGTGCTCAGGAGGGCAGGAGCCCCAGAGCTGGGCAGCACAGGGTATAGCTCACAAAATCATGATGTACCAACACCATCCATCATACAGCCCGTGATACCACAGGGACAAACTTACGCTTCCTTATTACAGAATCACAGAATCACAGAATCACAGAATCTTTTGGTTGGAAAAGACCTTTAAGATCATCAAGTCCAACCGTACCTGGCCACTACTAAACCATGTCCCTAAGCACCTCGTCTGCCCGGCTTTTAAATACCTCCAGGGATGGGGACTCCACCACTTCCCTGGGCAGCCTGTTCCAATACTTAACAGCCCTCTCCACGAAGAAGTTTTTCCTAATATCCAATCTAAACCTCCCCTGGCGCAACTTGAGGCCATTGCCTCTCGTCCTTATTGCCCCATGTCCCTGTGCCCCTCATTCCCAGTAAGCCATCCCATCTCCATTTGCCCCGTTGACCCCTTTCCTACCACAACAGAGAATAGCCACCAAAAGCCATCTCAGGAAGGAGACACAAGCATGGGGTCTCTTGAGGATGGGGTGGTGCTCCTCACGGAGCAATCACTTCAAGTGAGGAGATGCAGGTGGAGACTGAGTGGCACCCACAAAGTCACGGGAGGACCAAGAGTGACCTCGCAGCCCACCCTGGGTTGGAAGGGCTGGATTAAACAGTGATAAATGCACCATGTATGTGGTGCAGAACGCAAGCCTAGAGGATAACACTAGTATGGGTGACTGCTACCAAAAAGGCGTGTGTTGCTGGTGCTCCCTCAAGAGAAGATCCTGTGAAGGTCTGGCTCTGTTTCAAAGACCTTAAAGCTCATATAAGGCAACTCACACCTTGGCTCAGCACCCCGTCCCAATGGAAGCCTGGGTTGGGTTGGTTGGTACCTACTTGTTTTGACACAGTTTAGGTGTCTTTCAGCAGAGGTGTGTCAGCCAACGTACACAAAGGGGGAGCTTCCCTTTGCAGCTCAAGAAACAAACCTTCCCCCTGAATAAATCCATCGCAGCTCATTGAGCCAGCAATGGAAATGCAGAGTCACCTACGGAGCACCATGCTTAGCTCCAGGTCATTTAATTTTCAATCTGAAAAGTAAACCTATTTTTTTCCAGAAGGCCTGGGTTTCTCTTCCCATGTTTGATGTGATGCTTGCAGGCCTGAACTGGAGCAAAACTGGAACGGTCCCTTCCTTTTGATAGTTAATATTAATCTCGCCGCTTTCTACTAGGAAGCCAATGCTCTGGGAACCAGTTCTCCAGCTGGTCTGAGTGGTCCCAGACCAGCACCCCCACTCCATCACCGTCAAAAAAAGGTCCTGGTAGCAAGGGCTTATTCTACTGCACTAGTGAAACAGCGGACCAGGGAAAACGTGCGCTTTATCTTGTACACATACGTGTGTGCACATATATGCATGCGTGCATTCTTACAATAAATACAGAACTGTTATATGCAGTAGCAAAAATCGTAACCCTTAGACTTGTTTTTTGAGAAGGATGGGCCAGGAGGGCACTGGTGCTTGGGTTCAAGTGTGTTTTGTTTGTGGTATTTGGCTCGGTTCGTGCTGACAGATCTGGCAAGCAGGGTCTCGGGGCACGGTGGATGGGACCGAGCTCCCGCACTCTGAGAGAGGTGAAGGTCAGCGTGGCAAGCTGGGCTGTCCCCCCGGGGTTTGCCCCATAGGCCAAGGGGACACAGTAAGCACCTCCTGACCGAGAGTCACCAGATCAGTCACCCAGCATCAGGATGAGGGGAACCACCCAGGGAGAGTCCTCCTCGGACTTAAGCACCTCAAACTAAGACATTCGAGTGAGGGTGGGTCAATCCCAGCCTCTAACCCCCTCTCCTAGCCCTCCTCCAGGCTCTTTTAACCCTGCATAGGAAGCAGTGGGCTTTCCCCTCAGTTTCAGCTGGGAAAATGCCTTCTTTTGAGGGTCTCTCCTCAACCTCCAGCTGTCACACCCTTCCCGTAAGCTTTTGAAGTGCAGGTGCCCCCCAGGGCTCAGGAAGGTCTTGTCTCCGTGACCAAACACACCCGCTCTCCTCCCTGATGTCTCAGCTCTGGTTTTCCTTACCTGCAGTCATTAGGTTGAATAACGCTCCGTTAAAGTGCTGATGTGGGAGAGGATCATAACTTTTTTTCCTGGAGGTGGTGAGTAATTTAGAAGTTAATTCCTGAGAACGTTTCTAACCTGAACCACTTCTCTGGAAACCAGGAAGAGGAATTAAAATGGCTTCAGCTTTGTTTTCCTTCTGCCTGCATCTCCTGCCCTCACTGTGGCACGAAGCCCTGCCTTCAGACACAGTGCTGGTCCTGAGCCAGTGATCTCTCCCTTTCACCAGGGGAGAAAGAGCTGAAAGAAAGGAGAGATTTGTTCATAAATACTTGGCAAGCCTCATGCTTGCCTTTCCCTCGGGATGGCTCTGTACCGCTACTGACTCAACACCCTCACGAAGAGGAGCCGGAGGTGGAACGGATACCTCTGAAGCGGGCATGTGCCAAGCTGCATTTTATTATTTGAAAATAATGCAGCTGGCACCATAGCAGGGGCAATGCTGGTGCAAGGCGCTTGCACGCAGAAGGCTTTTAACAGCTTCTTGTGCCACTGGTTTTTTCTCATGGCCGGATCCTCAGAGAGAGGTGGGTTTGCGCCGAAAGAGTTTGTTATCAGGCACCGGGACTGATCTCAGGGGGAAGTTACTGCGGCTCAGACTCTTCTGCTGCTTCTGAAAGCTTTGAGTCTAATAGAGCTGCCCTCACCCTGCAGAGATGCTACCTGCCTGGGAGAGCCTGCTGCTTTCAAAGACATCGTGGGGAAGAAGGACTCCATGGGAAAACAGTCAGTCAAGCGCCGCGTGGGTGCTCTGACCTTCTCTGTAGGACACCAAGGCGAGGACTGCCAGCCGCCACGTTCAGCCAGTTTGCTCTCCCTTTTCCAGCGCCAGTCACTGCTGAGCACTGGGCTCTGCATCCAGCGTGATGAATGTGGAAACTCAGACCGCGTGACTTGGGAGTTGTGGCTGATGTTAAGGCTTTCTGATTTAATTGTCAGTACATTGTTCTTGCATTGTTGAGAAGTTTGCTGGGACAATACAGCTCTACTGTTCCCAAGACAAATAGTCAGTTGTTAAAATTTTAGAGGGAGGATTCAGAAATAGCAGCAGTTTGGGAAAAATCTGCTCCTACAAATCAGTTTCCCAAGACCATCTGCTTGAAGATCAGGCTGCTGGAAAGCTACCAGCAGTGAGATAAAGAGAGAGGACAAAGGAGGTCATAAAGAGAGGTGTGGAGAGATGAGCAAGATTTTCTGGATGGAGCGAAGTGTTGAGCTAGAATTTATGGCAGGTGGAAATAAGGCAACTGCAGGGACTAGTCGAAGTCAGAGGAGATAAATGGTGAGTTGCCTGCCCTTCTAAATCAGATGTCCTCTGAGGAATTTGAAGAGACAGATGAGATACAGATTGAGGGCTGTTGCAACTGGGAAGGTGGTTATTTCCCAGTAACCCGGTATTTCCTTGTGCTCCTTCCTTTTAAGTAAGGAGCAATGGTAGGTTTGGAGAATTAATGCAAAGCCCATCTGCATGTGGCTCACAAGGGGCTGAAAGGTAAAGGCTCACAGCACCAGTGGGATTCCTGGAAAGACCGTGTGTAAGCTACTGAGTAAGTCAGAGATGCCAGAAGTGGACAGGGGATGAAGGCACAGGTTGTAGGAAGACACGCTAAGCTGAAGGTCTGCTTCTTGGTGATGCCTGGGACGCTGGTTGGAGATGGAGTAAATTTGCAGGGTTCAAGAGAGAAAGCAACTGCATCCTGGGGAGACTGGTCGGCTTTTGTCAGACAGGGCAAACTGGTTATTGCTCATGCAGAACCTGAGAAATTACTTGGCTAGGTGGATCTAGGGTTGTGCATCCTTTGACTTTACTGTACAGGGAATTCAAACCTCTCCCGGGGTATAGAGCACTTCCAGCTTGAGAGGTCATTAAGAACATAAAATCATCTCAGTGATTCTCCTCTTCATCCCAGGCCCTTAAGTCTTCACTCGCATTAATGCTGAACTTCAGCATCTCAGTCCTCATCATCCCAGCCCTCACCCCATGAACAAAGAACAGAAAAGACCAGCCGCCTGCGATGGCAGGTACCTGCTTGGGCAAGACATGATCTGATGATCCCTGGCAGCCGTTTGTGGAAAAAGGGAAAACCTGCCCATCTGAAACCAGTCAAGTCCCTTCTTAGCTCCAGAGCCATTGACCCTGAGAAGGTGAGCAAGAAGCTTCTTCACAATCTTAGATCGTCCCGTCCGATGCCCTATCTCAAGTTTTGATCCATTTCTACTTAAGACTAAAAAAGCCTTTCAACCCCTTTCATGATCCACCCAGATGATTTGGGAGCACAGATAGGGGATCTTTTCTGACCTGTGGCAGTGGCTGGGTGAAGCCCTGGAGCATTAGGATCCATCCATCTTATTGCCTTAACGCCAAATCGGCAGGAAGGCGCAGCTTGCTGGAAGTCCAGCACCTGAACAGGGGCTCGCGGCCACCGACCCCCTTGAGGAGCCGAGCCCAGAGAACACACCCCGGCCATTTAGCTGTCTCATTTCAAAGACATTAAGTAAAGGCGAGCCTGCCAGCTTCCCTAATAAGCTGTTCCAATATTTAATTGCCCACCGTGATCAGAAATAGCATCTTATTTCAAGGCCTGTTTTACGTAATCTCAGCTGCCAGGCAACAGCTCTTTCCAAGAAGGCTGCAGAGCTCTCTGTGGTCAGCTGGCCGCGTCTGTGCAGAGCCCTCTCCTCGGCACGCTGGCCACACTGAGCTCCTGAACCTGGACCTCACAGGACCTAGAGGAGGAGGGTGAGCCGAGCTGTACTTTTCCCTCTTTTGTCACCCCCCCAAAGCATATATCCCATTCCCTGCCTCGTCACCACGTCCCGGCACATCCAACATGGGTAACGCAATTCAGCTTCTCTGATTGCAACCCTTCCCGCGATCGTGCAAGAGGGCAGGAGCTGTCACCAACACGCTCACACACGCGTGGATATGTCTCAGGTGCTCTCACCTGTGCAAACTTTGCCTTCCTGCCAAAAAAATTGGAGGAGGATATTGTGTGACGGAGCGTGTGACAACATGAGAGGGAAGACAAGCCCCGTTGCTGGACCTCCCTACCCATCACTTCCACGTGAGATAAAAGCCACTTTTTCTCCTCTTGCAACAGGAAAATAAAAGACAGCTTATACTGGTTGAGTGCTGTACTTTCAGACAGCCACCGTTTAAAGCAACAGTCCTGAGCAGTAGCTGAGGAGCCACACAAGGTAACTCGATGTTGAATTTCATTCCTCCGGGCAAAACAAGAGTTAACTGCTGTCCCTTAAGCAAACAAAAAAATGGCACCTACTTGGGCCCAGATGCCCAGCTATAATGGAGACAATGAAAGCAATTCAACAGCCCTGGTTTACCTCATCTAATGCCAGTCCAAGTATTCCCAATAATTAGGCCTTTCAGCCTGGAAAGGCTGGAGCCACAGCTGCTTCCTATTTTCCCGAAGCTGTACAGAGCATTAGTCATTTCACTGGGGTTTTTTTATTACCGTGACTACAGCCCAGTAAGTGTGCCGCCAAAACCCAGACAAGCCAAATCAGCCTTAATTCAGAACGTACTTCAGGAGTTTGAAATGATCTCCTATCCCCTTTCTGAGTTCGTATTTTCCGTCCCCACCCAAACAGCCCGAGCGTGCCTGAAGAAATGTCCTGCTAGGCCTGCTTTCTCAACACTTACCAGGTTGACCAAAATGAAGTAGTGATTGCTGGCACTTCCACCCCAACTGTTATTCATTAACCAATCTTGGGAGTGACCTTGACCTTAATTAGTCATCTAGTCGTTCCTGAAGGCAAAGCTTTCCCCCACACTGTGCTGGTTGGAGAGGGGATGGGGATCATATTTAGCAAGCAGGAGCATTGCTGCAATTTTGGCAGTGCGTGAAGGGGAGCAGGGTGTAAGAGAGACCCATCTGCCCTCACCCACCAGCTTTGCTACCTAGATTGCGTTAGGGAAGGCTTTGCTTTTAGCTCTGGAGGCTCCAGATTGTCCCTGCTGTGACACCTAGCCAAGATGCCAGCCACTGACATTTGGTTTCCAGGTCCTCTGCCCTCACCCAAGAGCAGCATTTGCCCTTTGCAGTTTAATTTATAGCATCTTAACCGAGTGGTGATGACCCAGCAGAGCAGCTCCAAGCCAGCAGTTGTCTTTGCTACGCAGTGGCCAGCTCTCAGCCCGCGCTCGTGGTATGAACTTATCTCCTCTTTCCATGGTTGTGAGAGTCCCTGGAAATGGTGGGGATAGGGTAGCTGGCCCTGGAGGTGGAGGGTAGTTGCATGTTATTAATGTGGAAGCAAAGAGGTGAGCTACAGCTGCTTTAGTGCCTCTCTTCCCCCTTCAGAGGTAAAGCTGTGTCTGTGTACGAGGAAGAAAATGTCCATCCCCATAACCAGGATTTTTTTCCGGTGAATTCCTTCCCCAGAGGCAGTTGAATCATGTGCCTTGCCAATTTGCGTTTCACCTAGTGCTGGGCAAAACTGGTTTGATTAAGATAGGAACTGACCCAGACACTGCTGTTGAAACCCCACAGTGAACACAAGCCTCTTAACATCCCTTTTTTTTAATTTTTAAATTAGAAAAGTTTCTGCCCTTTCTGGTTTCAGCACAGAGGGGAAGTTTTCACTCCGTAAATACTGGATTTTGTGTCTGGGCAGGAGTCGAATTATGGGATCATCTGGTTAAAAACCCACATTAAATCATTAATGAAATGATCTGTCTGATTATATAAGTCATATTCCTATTATTTCTAACTTGGCCACCAGCTGAAAGGAGCTGGAAAGTCTAAAGAAATAGCCAACCTTGTCTGTGCATCACACTCCCCCCCAGCTGGATGACTAAGGAGGAAGGGAGGGACAGCATTTCCCAGAAAAGTGGGGACCAGCACCAATGGGCAGGTTTCAGATGGAGAAAGGAGGAGATCCAAGATCCCCGTTTTGAGTCAAAGAGTTTTGGGTGGGAATCGGTAGAGCATTGCTGGCTTTCGGAGGGTTTTGTCCAACGTGGCTGCCTGCGCTCAGAGGAATCTCAGCATCCTTTGGGTTAACTTTTCTGATGGGAGAGGTTGGGATGCTGGGAGAAGCAGGGAGCCAGCTGTGTCTCACAGCTGGCCAGCTGCCGGGTTCCTGCGCTGTTAGCAGGCGAGCAAGACGCCTGCTGCCTTCCACGGGGAGCAACGTCAGTTTTACTAAAAAACTTCACCCCCCTGAATTCTCCCTCACATGTAAGCGTCTTCACTGGCTTTGTTTTCAGGTTGTTCCTGTTTTGGTGCTGGAAGGAAAAACCCTAAATAAATCAAAAAGATAGCTGAGGGAAGGAGGCTTCACTTGGGTTTTTTGTTGATAGGGACCTTTCATATGCCATATTAAAAGAAAGGTCTTTTTGTTAAAGATCTGAACTGGGATCATGTTTTTGGCTTCAGTTCCTGATAGCCCTGGACTTCACAGTAGGTGAGTCAGGACCCCATTCAGAAAAGCATCTAGCTCCTCTGTAGACACTGAAATATCTTCCTGGATCTGGCTTTTAATCTGTGTGGGTCTCAGTTACTTTTCTGGGAATTGAGATGAAAAGTGTCTTTTTTAATCCTTGCTGTTTGTCTTCTTGCCTGGAAGCTATCTGGAGGACCTGAGAGGTGGGTGAAGGTTGCTGAATGTGCTCCTGGTGGGTACGTGAGGCCACATGGACTCAGTCTTCCACAGTCCTTCAGATGTATCCGTGTTCAGGGAGGAGTGAGCATGTCTGACTCCTGCTGCTGAGTGCTGCCAGACTGCGAGTGCCTGCTCAGTTAGCGGAGAGGTGTTGGGGCTGTGCTCAAAACACCCCTGGAGGTACCTGCATCTCTCTACTGCCTGTGCAAGGAGCCAGGGTCCGGCAGCTCTGGGCTGTGGGAGATCTGGATGGACCAGTGTTCCTGCCTAGAACAGCAATTTTTGTGCTCTTACTTAGTGTGCAAACCCTTCAGGAGAAGGACCGTCGTTTCTTATGACTTTATGGTGCCAAGTGCAGCACGTCTCTCCACGCTCTCATAACACGAGCAATAAACACGCCTTCTGGCAGGGGATCATCTCTGTCTTTGTTCTTTTCCTCCTTCGGAAGACGCTTCTTCCATGGGTTTGTGCAATAGCTTCTTTTATTTTTCGTCTTGTCGTGGCTCAGTCGTTGTGCCGAGTGGAGGCAGCCATGGCACCGTTCCTTCTCGTAGGCGGTTTCCTACAGCTGAGCAGAGGAGCGCAGGAGAGGCCGTGGCCTACAATCAGTGCAGCCTTTTCATCCAGAGACAGAGAAGAAAATGCAGTCAATCAAGTCGCTGTTGTTTTTAACGTACTACAATCGTTCAGCCTGTCGTGAGCAAATGCAAATCAGGGGAGCGCACTGGCGAAGCAAATGAATGCAAAACACAGAAATCAGTGAGCCGTGTTTTCTCTCAAAGCTGGGCTTTGATTTGCGAGCAGGGTTGACTCATAAGGGAACGGCTGATATGGGTCTTGCCCCTACACAAACACGGTCTGTCCCGTGGCCGCTCCATCGGAGACGAGCTGCTCAGGAGGCACCTGCCGTGCCCCACGTACGCTCTGCTAGGATGTAACCCGCTGTTTTCACATGCATTGTTTTCGGGTTTGATTCGCGTCAGGAGGTTGCCCTGTAAACAAGCTGGGTTCTGAAGTTGCTTCTTGAGCAAAACCTCAGCTATCCAAGCAGTAGGAACAGGGAGTACAGCTAAGGGTAGTTCTTTTTTCTTTTCACAGCTGGTAGGTATGATAGAGGATGGATGGGAGGCCTTCACCCATCAGAGGGGCAGCTGGAGATACCAAAAACGTCTCAAATGTCCCCAGACACCTTTGTGTGGGCAACTGAAACCTGCCTTTTCCCCATACAGGCAGCAGAGCCTAGGGAGCTACTCGGCCATGTGTAAAGTAGACATCTGGGTCATCAGTTGGATCGCTCCATATGCTCTGCTGACTGCGCTGGCTGTGTCTCCATTGACCTTTACAGAGCTGAGAGCCTGGTGCCCTGCCCTGAGATACCTTGCAGGTGTCTTAATTTAGACCTGAATCTCCCCCTGAAGTGGAAGGGCTTCATTCCTTAGGCTCCTAGTGCCCCAGGGTACCTGACCTGACCTCCAGTGGCTGCACCAGGAGCACATGGGTCTCCTGGAGGTCCACCATTGTCTCTGCTGCCCCTTGTGCCATGGTGGGAACAAAGCAGTACCGATGTCAGGTCCAACACTTCTGCAAATCCTTTCCACCTATTCAAATAGGGGAAAAATAATCCCACACCAGAACAACGGTATCCTATCCGGTCTTTGCTGGGCTGTGATCCCATGCTTTGCTTGGCCCCCCATCAGCATGGATACCCTGGGAATGGGGGTTCATCCCACCTAACTGTTGATAACTACAGCTGTGCTCTCTTCATAGTCAGCAGAGAGACACAGACACTTCAAGGTGTGGATTATCTGATTTAAACCTCCACTGATGGTAAGGGGAACCCAGCTGACTAGCACACTTACTGTTGTACCCAATTATGGAGTTATTTTGGGTTTTTCTTCTTCCTTTTCCTTCTAGCTCAGACGGCAGGATGACAGACGGTGACACCAATCTCCCAACTATCGAGAGAAAGCTGGGACTGCAGATATGGGGCATAGAGGTACGACAAGAGGCGATGATGGCATATGTCCTCTGCATGTGTGTATGTGTGTACATGTTTCAAGAAAGACATATTCTTGAAGTAATCCGGGCAGGAAAAGAGGGTGTTACAGATAAGATACAGTGGGAAACAGGAGACCCAACTTCTCCCTATGCAACTTTCAACATGTTCTTGCTTTGGTTTCCTGCTCTGTAAAGCAAGGATAATATTGACTAAGGAAACATGAATGTGGTGGGACTGAAGCTGTTCCTCCAGCACTGGAGGCTTTCTCACCCCCTTCAGGAACTGGTGCAAGGCTGCATTAGCACACCAGAAATGAATTACCTGTTTCACCAAGAAGAGGGGTTACACATAAGTAACCTTAGTCTATACCAGCAGCTGCCATGGGGAAAGCACCCATTTTTGCAGCAAAGGCGTCCCATGGTGTCTATTTGCACTTCATCCTTATCTTTCCCACTCTGGTTGACGGGTCACTGCAGGGAGAGATACTGCAGCTTGCGAGGTCACCTTCTGCTTGCGGTGGTCTTTGCTTTTGGTTTGGAGCCAGGCTGTGCTCAATTCTGCCTTTTTCTGGCCCAATTCACCAAGACCATTCCCCTGCAACGAGAAAGGGCTTAGAATGAGGTCCAGAGTCCACTCAGGGGAGCAGTGGGAAGGGGCTCCAACGTGTGTCTCCAAGTGGTGGTGGCCCTCTACAGGTCCCAGCTATGTTCCAAATACCACAGGGTCTTTGCCTTTCCATTTCTCTCCAAAGCACTGTACTAAGCTTTTTCCAAGAGCATCTGTAATTAGAGATGTACCGCAGGCTGGTATGCTGGGAAACAAGTCAGGCCACCAGAAGAATGTATGTCTCTAATTCCAGGGAACCACCTAGCCAGTTCAAGCTCAGGAGCTGCTTGTGTACTGGCGGGTGACACATCCAGGCACCGACACTGGGCAGGCATGGCTGGTTAATTGTGCACTTGTACCAGATGAAGTGTGCAATTAGGATTCGGAGGGGTGAGGGACACATCAGTGTCGTCAAGTCTGTCTTTTCTCAGGACTGCTAGTTGCTGTGAATCCCTGGCAAAGTGGTTATCCTAACAAAGATCTGAAAGTTAACCTTGAACTTATGGGTACTGAGTAAAAACCATGCCCCAAAACTAAACCTAGGATGAGATGTGCTCACTCCCCTGGGAAATTCCCTACAAATGCAAGCTCTGGAGCACTTCAGCCTGACCACTAAGTCTTCCTGCTCTAGACCTACAGGATTGCAGAGGAACAAGGAGAATAAAAAATACTTGTCAATCTGGCCAAGCAGCATTATCACTTGCCCCTTCTCACCCCTTAGTACTTTTGGTGTTTCCCCCAGAAGTGGCTTAGCACAGCCCTGGTTCTTCCTTCTCCAAACCCTAATTGCCACCTTAGTGTTTCGTTCACCCCAGCTGTCCTGTTTCGCACCCACCGACTTCTGGCTCTCAAGTTCTAGCAGTGACCCAAACACTTACTTTCTTACAGAATATGAAGATGGTTCCTGTACCTGAAAAGGCTTATGGGACTTTTTTTGAAGGGGACTGTTACATAATTCTGCACGTAAGTAAGCCTGACAAATGTTGGTCTCTTTGGTAGGCAACTGGTTCAACCCTTTTTTTTTTAGATCTGACTTGGATGCTGGGTACCCTCACTGGTGAGAGCAGCACTGTGGGTAAAAGCGGTTGTGCATGTGTGTTCACCATCTAATCAACACCTGAATTTAACATGGCTGTTGCGACAGCACTGTATGTTTAGTAAATCAGAAGTCCAGAGGAACAATTAACTTAGTAATTCGTTGAAATTATTTATCTTCTAATCAACTGAGTCATGTCCAGACGTGGCAAAATGGCCAGTACATTCCTGGCAAACTAAATCAAGGCCCACATTTGCGTGACTTGTGGGAGTCTTTTGGGGATGTGAGAGGTGGCCAACTGGAGGGTCTCATTTTAAGCAGATGATGTGGGTTATGGAGGTGTGCCACCTACTCTGCATCACGCAAGCAGCAGAGAAGCTCTGCAGCCCTTCTCATGTCCCCATTAGGACAATTCATCTGTCCCACCCAAATTTGGTCCACACCTGCTTGCAACCAGCTGAACCCAGGCTAGCCAGAAGCATGAGGAACTTCTGAGAACCAGCTCTACTCTGTGGGCTGTGCAAACTGCCTTGCGTTCCCAAAGCTCTGTGGAAGGGTGATGGGTTGCACTCAGCTCCTAGAATTCCTTCCAAATCTCTTCATCTGCACAGGGCAATCCAGGCCCCATTGCATCAAAAAAAAAATCCATACGGTGGAAACCAGAAGCATTTCCCGCTTCCTGGCTCTGAGTGTCCCTCCTGCAAACATCTCTGTCAGTCAAGAGACAGCGAAGCCTCCACTATCCCACAGTAAAAAAAATGCACGTCCACTATACGTCAAGCTGGGGAAGCAGGCTGGGATAGCGATGCAGAATGAGTCACCTGCTCCAATTCACCATGCACGTGCCTTTATGCTACCTTTAAAGCGCTGAATCGATTTGGTAGCAGCCACTCAAAGACATGCTTAGAGCAGAATATGAGCGTCCTTGCCAAGGAGCTGACTATAGATACCAGTATAGATTTTGATGCTCACAGGCTCAGCTTGTGTTGCAATAGCTTCCCCAGGTAGAAGAGCCCTTAATCAGCCCACTCCTCTCCTTTGCCTCTGCGGATGGGAGGGTAAAAATGCTCGTCTTTGCATTCTGTGTCTTCACTGGAAGCTCTCCAAACAAAGACTGTCTGCGGGACAATGGGACTTTGATCATCTTCAATAGAAATGTATTAAATTGAGCGATTTTGCCACAAATTAATTATCTGTGCCTAGAGGAACCGAGCTGTATTTTATTCAAGTTCTACTGCGTTTCGCTGCGGTATCACTGCACAAAGCAAATAAACAGAACTTAGTGTCAAATCCAGTTTATAAAATGAGCTTTTATTACCTTTCCCAGGTGTCTGTGATAGGGTTTAACACAGTAGGTGCTGAAAAATAACCGGCAAGGCTCACATAGCGATAAGCACTCCTGTTCTCAGATCGCTTGCCTCCTTTCTAGGCTATTGGGGTTTTCTGTAATAAGATGAATCACAGCACGCGCACGCAGGCTCAACTTCGTTTAGAGTTACGTCTGGTTTGCAAGTCAGCAGGAATTCAGAGGCAGTTTGTGTTACTATGCAGTGTGATATGAGAGAGAGAACAGGGAAGAAAGGATAGTATCTCCAGGCAAATAAATAGCACTGTGCATTACATTTAAAAAGGTGATCTGTGAGAAGAGTCTGCTTTAAATTTTAATATCAAACTCTACAAAAGTAGGACAGGTTGAAGGCATTAATTTTTGTAATTGCACAGGTGCTCAGTTTTCCTTGATAACAAGAGTTATAAAAGAATATCAGACAGAAACATCCTTCAGTTCAATATGTACTTAAACCCCATAAATGCTCTCCTGAATAAGGTCCCTGGCTCCAGGCTGAGTTCCCAGGGAGCATCCTAAGGCTCTGTCCCGTCTCCCCGTGCCCAGGAGAAGAAGGCCCTGGGAAAGGGCTCCGTGGTCACTCGGTTTTGCCAGGTCTCCCTGGCCAGCGATATTATTTGAAACACACACGTGGCCTGTGTCTTCATCCTGACTCATCTTTCCCACCCCTTCCAGACTAAAAGAACCTCTCGCGGCACCGCTGTGGATTTGCATTACTGGATTGGCAAGGATTCATCTCAGGATGAGCAAGGTGCCGCAGCCATGTACGTCACCCAGCTGGACAATGCACTCGGGGGGAACCCCGTGCAGCACCGTGAAGTGCAGGGACACGAGTCTGAGACCTTCCAAAGCTATTTCCGCAACGGCATTATGTGAGTAGTGTAAAATACCCTGCAATGAGGTGCGTGGTCCCTGGGGTTCCCTCTGCTTCTCTACATCTCAGAGCCATCAACATTTCAAAAATCTGAAAAATACAGATCAGCACTGAAGTTGGTCAAACTTCAGAAGAAAAAATTCCAATTTTGAAATAATTGTTTATAAGCATTGAGTCTAGAACCATGTCATTCTGATCCACTGGTCGTTTTCCCAGATATTTGCAGTAGTTGCGTCTTAACCTCCTTTTTGCTCACCCTAGGATCTTCCTTCCTCTCCTTCACACACTTAGATTAATGTGCCCATTCAAGGCACTTCAGACTAATACCCACCTTCAAGAGAAGTACCAATTTGGCTCATACTGGGAGTAATATTCCTTTGGTGGAAGGAAAGTTTGACTCTGAACTTCTGCCACCTAAAAGATACTGTTGAATCCAATCCCGTAGTCTTTGGAAGGTGACTCCAATAGCTGTCCTCCAGGAGGACCTTCATTGGCAATAAACAGCCTAAGTGCCTTGCTTTTAAACAGCTGAAGAAAACTCAGATGAAAACCCATCCTCGGTCAACACCCTACATCCCAGTCTGGCCTTTGATACCTCTGTATTGTGCATCTCTGCAACCTCTCATGAGTTTCCTCAGGACTTTTGTGAGACAGAAAAGTGCTTTTACCCTCCTCTTACAGATGAGTAAGGGACAATGAAGGACTAAAATTCAGACCTTCAAAAAAATGTAGGTTTAGAAGTCTATTTGGAAACCTATCTGCCTCTGAAATCAGTATAAGTTAGACTTCATCTTGGTCTAAACCACATCCCTAAGGTCAATCAAGAAGTCTGAGGCAGAATGAGAAATTAAAGCAGGCTCTTTCCACATCTTGACAGGGGGACTAATCACCAGAGCATCCTTCTGTGGATGTGTTAAACTGGGCCAAACAAGTCTAAAGTACTGTGAATCACTCATGTGCCTGACCACACTTGCCAGTCTCTTTCAAGCTACGATAAAATGCATATACACATGGCAAAAACTATAAGACTCTCAGCAATTGTCTCTTTTTCCCATAAATGGCAATTACATTGTGTCAATTATTACTGTAGTATGAACATTGGGTCAAGGATATGTGGAAGTGGGTTAGACTTGCCCAAAAACCATTAAAAAGGCTCTGGGACTTCCTTGGGGGACCGTGTCCTCTCGTGACGTGATTCCTTGCAGAGTTGCACAGAAAGGAGGGGATGGCATCGTGCAGCGAGGCAATACAGTGCTAACAGCAGCTACTGCGAAGTGTGTGTTCAAGGATGGAAGAACAAATTGCTAGATTAAAACTGAAAGACAGTGTCCTCTATTTACGATAGCATCTTGTTCTGCTTATGGCAACAATTTCCTATCTAAGCTACTTTGAATAGAGTAACTATTTTGATGAAAACCAAATTCTAGCAAAAAGCCTGGTTTCTGCAAAAATCTGTTTCATTTTTTAATTCAATGTTTATGGAATATTTCAATTCTGAGACGCCACTGCCATGGATAATGGGATTTTCAGTTTGGTTGTGTTATGTTTCCATTGCCATACCTGACCTGCCTGTTCATCTACACACCTTCTCCCAAGATGCACAACAGCAACACAACATCCATAACAGGCAGATGGACACCGTGAGGAGTCATGGTCTGACCAGGGACCACGAACAGTAGAGTGAGGCAACACAGCTTTTAACATTCCATTTTTAGGACTTTGAGATTATATTTGCTCTAGATTTTTGTCACCAAAAGCTTGAGACGTTCTCAGAGGATAGAGGGGAAGGTATTTTCTAACCAGCTCTAACTCTTTATTCCCTGCTACACAACAGCTACAAGAAAGGAGGAGTGGCTTCAGGATTTAAGCATGTGGAGACCAATATGTACAACATCAAGCGTCTTCTTCATGTCAAGGGGAAGAAGCACGTGTCAGCCACAGAGGTAAGAAGAAGAGCCCTCCCTCCTTATGGATCATTTCTCTTTGCCTCTCCTCCCACACCCATTTTTGCCCAGGTTTGCCTGCGAGATAGCTCATCTCTGCTCAAGGACCCCTACTACAGGATAGTTTTCAAGACCTTACTCGGGGGGTTGGTATTATCATGAGAGAAGCCATTGCGCTCAGTGAATAGCTGAGTGCTAGAAAAATGAGCATGTCAGTGCAGACCAGTTGTTACATCCCCAAGGGCAAGTGCGCAATGGCTGTGACCTGTCTCCTGCAGCTCTTGTCCTCCCGGCTTTGCCGAACGCTTTCATTTCCTCGTGACAGGTAGCGCTTTCCTGGGACAGTTTCAATAAGGGTGATGTTTTCTTGCTGGACCTCGGGAAAGTGCTGATTCAGTGGAATGGACCCAGCTGCAACATTGCTGAGAAATCCAGGGTGAGTACAGGCAAAATTCACTTGATTTACTAATGGAATTTTTTGATGCCTGGGAAAAAAAGAGAGAAACAGCACTCAGTGTTTGCACAGTGAAAATCTCAGTAAAACCAGCAACACAGAGATGAACAGAGAAAATCATGGTAAAATCTTCTACTTGCATATCACATCACTAGCTCTGGCTGCAGAAAGGCATCCAGCTCCCTCTGGGGAGGTCCATCTCCATCCCTCTGTGCCCTGTCATTCGCATGGCGTAGGACTAAAGAGTCAGCAACACCAGTAGGTCTAGCTGCAGTAACTACCCCAGGGGTCAATGAATTTTAATTTTTTTTTTACAGCATCACAGGGAATTCCAGCTTGGTCAGTATGAGACAAGCAGGACTGCATAACCCAGGTGTTGATAGGGCAGATCCATAGCTCTTAAGGCACTTTGCAAAGGGGTCATTATCCTTTTTTTACTGATAGAGGAACCGAGATACAGAGATGTTACAAAGCAAGATGTATCAGTGGGTCATCGGCAAAGTTGGTGGCCAAACTTGTAGCCAGCCATTGTACGCGTTAAAAGGCAGGCAGGTCTGCTCTTCACATGGTGTCACCTGATGAGCTAGGAGAGGGGGAAGCTTCACAGGGAAGGCGATTTTCCAGGACACAATGGCTAGAGGAGAAGATCCAACGGAGAGTGGAGAAGAGACAAAGAAACCCTCAGGACACAGAGGAGGGGGGACAGGTAGAGAACCAGCTGCTGTGAGGAACAGGCCATGGTTCATCTCAGGCCTGGCAATCAAGCAGGTCATTTCCTCGGTCTAACAAAGAGGGGCCCCTTTCAAAGCTATTGCGGTAAGAGTCATGGAAAAAAAAAATTCAATGGGAAATGGAGATCTCAGCCTAATTAGTTGCTTGGCATTTCACGCTGCTTTTTTCACAGAAAACATCCACGTTTTTTGAATACTTGAAGCATTTAAATGTAAAATGTCACCACGGGGCACCCAGGGTCCTGCAGCTCTGCAGCATCCAGCCTCGTTGTCCTCAGCATGCGTGCATCTCTCGCCCAGACCATCTCACCAGATCATTGGACCTGCTTATGTACAGTCACACACAGGCAACGCCTGTTGTGGCTACCGCGCGCCTGTGCCCTGTGGGAGCAAGCACCAGCAGTGATTATAATAAGCAAAATTTTCCTGAGAGTTAGTTAATAAGCAGGCATTATAGACACATCCTCTTTTCTAATAGCTAAATTTGGAGGACACTAGAAGCTTCAGAGAGCTGTGGTAATCTGGCTTGGACTACGGGTGCTCAGTCATTGCTCTAGGTCTGAGGCTCGCTGAATTTGTTGTCTGCATCAGGACTTACCCCCTGCTGATCCTTGTGCAGGGTCTCGCGCTGGCTCGCAGCATCAGGGACAGCGAAAGAGGCGGCCGCGCTCAAATCGGCATCATTGACAACGAGAAAGACTCCCCGGACCTCATGCAGATCATGAAGATGGTGCTGGGTGAGAGGCACGGGGAGCTCCGGGACGCCATCCCGGATGCGAAAGCAGATGAGCTGCAGAAAGCAAATGTCCGGCTCTACCAGTAAGTCCCAGGATGGGCTCCAAACCCTGTTCTTTCTCACAGCGAGCGCTGTGAACCCTGACTCTGCTCGGTGACTCTGTCTTTCAGTGTCTATGAGAAGGACAACGACCTGGTGGTACAGGAGATAGCCACCCGGCCCCTGACGCAGGATCTGCTCCAGAACGAGGTGAGAGAAAGCCATCAGCCCTTACAGCGAGAAAAGGATGCTGTGGCTTGCTTTATTATCAGCTGAGCACCTGTTTCAATGGGATACCCCATTTCCTGAAAATTATCAGCCCTTCCATCGTTCGGGTTTATCAGGTGTCCTCTGGAAACAGGACAGCTTAGCCCTACGACAACCTCAGTGGTGGTGCGTTGAAGCTGCTGTAACGAGAGATGGCAAATTGACCCTCTCAGCCAAGGTTGATATTAGCTTGGCAATCAGAGTCAAGGAGAGCTGCAGACCAGCAATAAATGCCAGATGGAAATAAGGCTTCCTAATACCTGATGTCTGGGGGTAGCCCGCCATCTGCAGAATTGGGAGCAAATAAATACTCTGCTCACAGAACCATGAAGATATGTTTTCCTGCTGTAGCAAGTGGCTGGTCTCAGTGACTCACCCTGGAAGGAGATTCTTTACAGACCCTATGTCCAAAGGCTTTCAGAAAACAGAGGCTTTCCTAATACCCTTCTGGCTAAAATTTGGCAGAGAATTGCTCATCCTTAATGCTCTGCTGTGCAAACCAGCCTATTCCAAAACAGGGTTGTGTTGCGAGGCTCCAGCTCCCTTATTCGCCCCGGTGTCAGCTTTGTTAAATCTCAGTCTCCTTTTACAGGCATATGAAGCTTTTGCTTTTCTTGTCAAAGTTCAGTTTGAGAAACGAGAAGCCCTTGGTCACGTAGTGAGTTGTCAGTTTGGAGCACCAGCTCTCTGCGGTGCAGACAGGCTGCCTGGCAGCCATCTCATCCCTTCTGGGTTCAGCATCCTGCTGCCTTCACAACGATGCAACACTTTTAGCTCCAGATCAGTGACACAAAACAGTCATGCGGAAGAGGTCTAACCTGGACTTTTCCTGCTCCTTGAGCAGCAGATTTGCCATAAATGAGCACCACCATCAGCGGTGCTGAAGCACAGCAGGTTGAGGATGATACTTCAGCATGCACTTCTCCTGGAGCCTTTTGGAGCTGGTGTTTCTGTTGGTTTGGGAACATCTCTCATGAGATGGTAATGCCCGGTTTTGAGCAATGCCTAGGAAAAATACGTATTTTAACTCCTTACAGTTAGAGGGCAGCTGCCTGGGTCAGGTGCGCTCGCAAAGTCAGCGTACCCATGAACCCCTGTGCTGTAGGGTTGATGGTAGTTGTAGTCCATTTATGAACCACAGAAAATCCATCCTCCGTTGCCTCTGCTAACGGTTGCACCAGGGTTAGAGCTCTGCAAGGCAAGGAAATGAGCTAGATCTACATCTAATCTGAATCTTCAAGAAGGATCCAACCTGAGTAGGCTACAGAGGTCCTCACCTTTGCCTGTGTAGAGCTTTTTACATCTGTTTTTTCTGTTTCACCTCAGGACTGCTACATTTTAGACCAAGGTGGTTTTAAGATTTACGTCTGGAGAGGAAAAGCCTCCAGCCTGGAAGAGAAAAAAGCAGCCTTCACTCGAGCTGTGGTGAGTTGTAATATAGCGCAAAAGGTGTCGTGGGAGGTTAACTAAGTGCTAATCTAGATCTGACCACTAATTACAATTAAGTGTAGGTCTTGAGGAGCTGACCTGTGTAATAACAGAGAGAGAAGTTTAACGTCTAAGCGAGGCATGATGACGTAAACACAAAATTGTTAGTCACCAAATTGCACTAGAATTAAGACGTGCCACTAAAACTAGGAAGAAATTCGTTAAAGAAAAGAAACTATAAAAGAAAATACTTTGTTACACAGTAGATGGTGGAATTCTGGAACTTATTGATTCAAGAGATGGTGGAGGCAGAGAGTATCAGCAGGGTTGAGATGGGATTAGACAAATTCATGGTCAACAGGTCCATAAACAGATATTAAAGGGGATCTTATATCCTCACAACACCAATGGGTCTGGGCCCAGGTTCTGCATGTGAATTTGAAGATGATACCAGGGTCTTCCACTGGGTAGAAAGAGATCTGTTATTAACTGCTATTAATTCAGATTGGCCACCTGGGGCAAGACCAGGGCTCATGTTAAGGTAAAGCACACCAACATAGTGCCCTGGCACCTACGCCGCTCCTCCAGATGAGCTGCCATGAAGTTATTTTCTGGAAGAGCATGCCTCAACACTTTCTTTCAGAAAAAATTAGACTCAAGGGAGCTGAGCGAGTAAGGCATTTGGTAGGTTTTTTTACAAGTTGGCATGTTGAAGTGAAGGCTACAAGGGAACTTAGCTTTTAATTCATTTATTCGGTTACATGAAGATCATAAATGGCCTCATCTTCAATGAGATCCTACTAGGAGATACTGAACTTCAGTGGCCCCAGCTTTAATAAGGTCTTACCTGGAGACACCCAGCTTCAATACCTACTGATTGCACCTATTTTGTTGGAGAAGAAAAACTTAGAAAAACTTCACCTTAAAACTTATCTCACAGTCCTCTATGCTCCTTTCAAAAGCTTCATTCAGATGCTTTTTAGTAGGCAATCAGCTCTGCAAATTCTGGCCCTGAGCTACACATGTAGAACAAAAGATATCTCTTTCTTTCAGTGTGGCAGGTGGGAGGGATGGGAAGACCATCTGCTCTGCTTTTCCCTGGGGGTACTGTGTGGCTGCAGTATTTACAGCAGAAGATGAATGCTCAGAAGCCCACAATCAGGCTCCTTCCCCGAACCACCACGGCTGTCAGAACTGTACCTCCAGGTCATCCTGGAGCCTGCTGAGATAAACACAAGAGCAGTTCCCAAAACTGAGCAATGACTTTGGCGTTGTGGCAGAACACGGATCATTTTCTGCCCTTTCATATTGTATCAAGCACCTCTGTTGAAGTAGTCTTTTAACTCAACAGTAGCTCTATTGCAAAGAAATAATTTGGGTTTAGGGAAAAAGAAAAGAAAAAAACTCAGAGATTTGTGAGAGTTTAGTGCCTTCAGAACACACATCGTGCTCTGGGGTACTTGGCTGCCTCCATCCCTTCACTACCTTGGCATGCATGCTCCCTATCATGCTGCAGGGAGGACAGTCTTCATGTTTTAGAGAGGGACAAAAAGTTTGGAGAAAAGCAAAGAACTGAACTAGGCTCTTGGGTTATGGGCACACCCCATCACTGCTCCCTCCCCTCCCCTCCTAGATCCATCACCAGAAGCCATCTATGGAGCTGTCTGAGATAGGGGAGGAGGCTTTTCATTAGACCCATTGAGTGAGATTTTCATCAAGACTAAGGTGCCATAGAGGTTAAGTTTAGGATGTGATCCAGGTAACCAGTCTCTAGGGGCAGGATTCAGTCCCCTAAACACAGAAAAAAACATGGCTGCTACAGTGAGAGCTTGTAGATACCTTCGTTTGTAAGTCTGAATGCAAGTCTTGGGGTGAATCCTGCCCTTGGTCATGCCACTGTGTTCAGTGGGGGGACGTTCACTATTCGGGCTGGTTCAGGTCCACATGCCTCTTCTCACGTCTGTAAAAAGCTTGGTGCGTCCCCACTGATGTCCTTTTTCAACCCCACTAGGGTTTTATCCAAGCCAAAGGCTATCCTTCATCCACCAACGTTGAAGTGATCAATGATGGAGCAGAGTCAGCCATGTTTAAACAGCTCTTCCAGAGGTGGACAGAAAAGGATGAAACGCAAGGATTGGGCAAGGTCTACACTACTGGCAAAATTGGTGAGCATGTTTGTCCTGGATTTGGCTTTCCTATCTGTGCTAAGCAACAGCTGAGGGAACATCATTCACATTAACTGTCTCCTGCCTTCAGTATCTTGAAAATCTAGTGCACATTCTTCTCACGCCTTGTGTTTCCCACCTTCTTCAGTAGATGCAAAGGATCCAGGAACTCAACAACATTCAGAACTGCTGAGGCTTCTTATATGAAGCAAACTGCCACTTATTCCAAATGCAAATGTTGGCAGAAGATCACTCTCGTCTGAAAAATTGTATGCAAAATTTCACACTTGCAGAACTTCCTAATTTTCTTTATAAAGGGCTAATGCTGAACCTGATAAGGAAGTGCGGACCAACATTCTGCTTTCATTTACACTGGCATCCACCCAAGACCCTCCTGATGTCAATGGAGTTATTCTATATTTACACCAGGTGTAAACGGTGCCTCGATTTATCATGCTGCTGAAATGAATATTACAATACATTTACCCCGAAGAGTAAACAACACTGAAGAGAGAGAACTTGCTGATGGATGATGGGATGGTCACAGAGATGCTGAATGTCTCCATCAATTGGCGACATTGAGACACAAATCTCTTTCCCTTGCAAGTTCTCTCTTTTCTCTCCACCTCTGTCTCTCTCCATGCTGCCCGTAAATACTCTCTCTCTTTATCATGAGCTGGAGAAATGTAGCCATTTTATTTCTGAAAGTGACATTTTAGAAGGAGGGAAATATGTATAGATTTGGAAAACAATTATGAATTTTCAGTCAAGAGACAGCTAATATTTTTACCAGCCAGTCATCACTGGAACAGGCAATATGGCCAGTTGCCAGCCTGTAACAGATCAACACTGGAGCGTGTGAGCTCTTGCGTATTCCAAAATCAACATTGGCTTCCTGGTGGCAAGGCTGGCTTCTTGCAACCGTGGACCGGGTTTTTCTCGCATGTGTAACAGTTGTGTGTGTGATGAGGGTGATGCAAAGGGTTTGTATGTTATTGTGCATTCACTGGGTTCTTGTTTTTATTCTGCTGGTGCATGCAGCCAAGGTGGAGCAGGTGAAGTTTGACACCACTCAGCTCCACGCCAGACCGGAGCTAGCTGCTGAGCAGAGAATGGTGGATGATGCCTCCGGGGAGGTAGAGGTGAGAGAGCTCCTTTTGCTGTCAGAAGACGCAATAATCAGCGTGTTGCCAAACATTTCTGCCTTTTCACACCCAACAGCTGTACGGAGCTGTGAAGGCGTGCCCACCTACCCTCCCCAGGGAAGCATGGCTGCAGCCAGAGCAAAGTGCTTGCAAACTCTTACTAATGCAGCAGTTACAGTAGCTCAGGGGCATTTCTCCTCCAACCCATGACCAGTGGAGCAAAGCAGTCACCAAGATGACTCCTGTCCTGCCATGTGTGTGGGTCATGAGACTGATACAGTCAACACTCTTCTCACACTGTCTCCTAGTTGGGCCCATATCAACCAAACTTGCGCAGAGCAGAGGCCCCTCTCCTGTTCTTGTGGCCTCCCATGGAAGATGGAGCTGTGTGAGAGAGGGGATGTGGGGCTGAGAGGGACCTGGAGGCTGCTCCTCCTTGAGGGCCACCTACTGCTGAAAGTCCATGCATTGTGACAGTCACTGGAGAGACCTGACTTTGCCACCAAACACTTAATCAAGCTGGGGGAACATAGGCTGGCATCCAGGAGAGAGAAGAAGGGTTATCTTTCCAACTGAAGACCTGAACTTCAGTGGTCTGCTAGCAAAGGGGCTGTGCTCTGTCTTCATGTTGACTCCACTACTGTTCACCAAGATGTTTCTTTCACTAGGTGTGGAGGATTGAGGACTTGCAAATGCAGCCAGTGAATCCCAAGACATATGGGCAGTTCTACGGGGGCGATTGCTACCTGGTCCTGTACACCTACCTGAGATCAGGCAGGCCTCACTACGTCCTCTACATGTGGCAGGTAGGTCAAACCAAAGCAGAAGGGACTGCTCTGTGTCTGCTGGAAGCCTGAAACTGAAGGAGGTAATTACATGCAAAAATCCCAAGCATCCAGAAGAACTCATGTGCCCTTTGCTCATCGGTTGTCCATTGCAAATGTCACAAGTTGTGCTGTGTAAGCAACAGGGACACTCTGAGCCCAATCTGGCATCAGACTGAGAGCCAGCAATGTCAGACAGAAATAGTGAAGGATTATGGGCTTACAGTGCTGAGGTCAAACTTTGTAGTCTTTCAGATACTCCCTTAAAGCCTCAGCTCCTGGAGTCATGTGAGTATATGAATATGTCTGCTTTCCTTTTTAAAGTCTATTTTCCTCCCCTGGAATGCAGAGAAAAGCTTTGAAAACGGGATGCTAGAGGCTCCAAAACCAGCATGCAAATGAAATTCAAACATCTTGTAGTTTTAACTCTGATCTCATGATGCAGGACTTGGGATTGGGAAGATGTTACACTGTGCAGAGCTATAGACCCTTCCCCTCATCACGCTGCATGTGGTATCTGTCTCCTCCCCAGGGTCGCCATGCCTCTGTGGATGAAATCACTGCCTGTGCCCTCAATGCCGTTGAGCTGGACAAGAAGCATGGGGATGAGGCTGTGCAGGTGCGCGTGACAATGGGCAAGGAGCCCACACACTTCCTGGCGATCTTCAAGGGCAAGCTGGTCATTTACGAGGTAACGTGGCTTTGTGCGCCCGGGCAATGGAAGATGCAAGGACCAATGATGGCTTGGCAGCTGCAATGGAAATAGTCCAGAAAAATGGGCTGATATTCAGGAAAGGAGCCTGCCAGGTCTGCATGGGCTGGCAGATGGAAGCGGTGGAACATTTCTACTACTTCCCAAGTAGACTGAACACCATATGTGTAAACACAGTCCTGGACTGACCCAGGCTCAGCTGCCCACCCCTGAGCTCCAGCGTCAATGTGTGATGTTCTTTCCAACTCTATCCCAAAATATTTTGCAGAATTACAGTAAGATAATCGCGCTGTAAATTACAGATAGCACAATCCAGAGAGGGTCCTTCAAAATATCCTACAAACAGTTACATGATTTGAATTGTCCCTGCCTGAATTATACCACGTTAACTACTAACCCACTTCACTTGCTGCTTTGGCTGCCGACATCTGTGGTGGAGACATTGCAAATGGCTGGGGAAGAGGAGGATTGCCCTCAGCTCTCAGTGTTGGTCCCAACACACAGCTTCTATGGCAGATGTTCAGCTAAGCCAAGCGCAGCTGGAAATCCGAGTCCAGCTGCCTTGCCCAGTTTACATGACAAATGCTTGGCAGATGCTAAGATCTGCTCATATTGAACTTGAGCATCTTGACAGGAGCTGGTCAAGACTCAGAGTAATCAGGGAGAAATGTGGAAGTTATGACATGTGGGTTTTATTCTGACCTGGAACCAGAAGGTATTTGGATTTCCTCACCTGCTCTGTGCAGGACCATGGTCCATCATTGCAGCAGCACGGAGGTCTGTGAGCCCAAAAGCCTTCTTCCTCAAACCAGTCGTACCCAGGATTTGCGTGTCCTCCTCACCTCCCAACACCATCCTTCCCTCTGTTTCCTTGCAGGGAGGCACAAGCCGGGCTCAGAAAAGCACACCCGAGCCGGCGATCCGCCTCTTCCAGGTGAGGGGCACGGACGAGATGAACACAAAGGCCACGGAGGTGCCCGCACGGGCCTCCTCGCTCAACTCCAATGATGTCTTCCTGCTGACAACCAGCCAAGTCTGCTACCTGTGGTGCGGGAAGGTGAGACCACAGTGAGTCCAGGGGATGCAGCTGAAGGAAGCTGAAACGGCCGATGTGGGGCTTGCGTCTCCTACCTCCAGTGAGCTGTGGAGGTGTATCCTTGGGCAGGTAGCCCATTAATTTCAATGGAGGAAGGTGCACCCAGGAGAAAAAGCTCCGTCTGTGGAGGATCAGCAGTAAGACAGCCCTCTCTCTACAGAAGTAACCCATCTTGGGGTTCACCTCACCTCATTTTAGATGTTCATACAGCTTTCAGCTGAATAAAGCTCCCCAGGTTCTCCAGCTGTAAGATTAGCCAGGATCAGAGCACATTCATTTATCCTGGTTTAGTCATGTGTTTCAGGATGAGATGGTAGATCCAACCAAAGCAGAAGGGTTGCCCAGAGAAGTTGCAGATGCCCCATCATTTCAAATGTTCAAGGTCAGATTGGATGGGGCTTTGAGCAACCTGATCTAGTGAAAGATGTCCCTGCATATGGCAGGGAGGTTGGACTAAATGATCTTTAAAGGTCCCTTCCAACCCAAACCATTCTGTGATTATATGAGTTTCACTCTAGATGCCATTGGCTGCACTGAATGTCCCTTCAAGGACTAGGAATGGATTCTGAGTAACCAGCACGGATGAGACCCTCAAAAGCATTCGAGCAGGTCTAAAACTCTCCAGAGGAGGGTAGGACCAAGCCAGCTTTTCCCCACAGATAAGTTTTGCCAGTCTGTCCCTAACTCCACCTCAATCTTATGTCCTGAACACAGGGATGCAGTGGAGATGAGAGGGAGATGGCAAAAATAGTAGCTGACATCGTTTCCAAGCGGGACAAGCACACCATTTTGGAAGGACAAGAGCCAGCAGAGTTCTGGGAAGCCTTGGGAGGCAAAGCACCTTACGCCAGTGAAAAGAGGTAATAGCGACCTGCTTGTTCCTCTGGGCTTGGCCAGGCAAGATTAATCAAGGGATCAAAACTTTGCTGGAAAGTGAATAAGCACTTTGATACCGTGTCCTCACCAAAGGGAGCACCAGGTCAGAATATTGCCAAAAGCTTGGTCAGAAACCACGCCGAGAGGTCTCTTTCCTAGTTTTTGGGTCAGGCCTTCTGTGAAGTAGGAGCTCCAGATCCAAACCCTGCAGACAAGGGTATGCTACACCCTCCCTTCCCCACAGTAAATCCATCCCATATCTTGTCCTAAGGGCTACATGAACCACATGCTCCCTTTCCAGCCATTATTAGCTTTATGGGCAGCCCCAGAAGATTCATGAAACCGAACCGCTTTTGAACAACCTGGATTCCTCCAGCTCTCTGGGCAGGTGACGTGTTCCTTTGCAACCAAGTGATCTGATGTGGCTTTCACCTGACAGCAGGCTCATCTCCACAAAGGGAGAAGGGTTCTGCTTTTGCTCTCTTTGGGTGGAGAAAAAGTTACCTTTAAGCATTGATAAAATGGTCTGAGAATCCCCTGAGACCTGACATTGCCTGGCTTTCAGGCCCTCAGATAAGCATTGCCATGTTCCCACCACTTCCATCGAGGTCATGACAAGTAGCGGCAGGGCCCCACGGTAAACCACGAGGGAAAGGTTTCTATCTCTCTTGCTTTTTCTTTCCCTGCCATGCATGAGGAAGGTTTCAAGAGCAAATCACACACTACCAGCCTCGCCTCTTCGAGTGCTCAAACCAGACGGGTCGATTCATCATGACAGAGGTGGTGGGCTTCTGCCAGGAAGACTTGGACGAAGATGATGTCATGCTGCTAGACACATGGGAAGAGGTCAGCACTGACTCCCCCTCCCCTTCTCCCCAGATATATTTTCAAACAGGCTATGGCCTAATTTGTTTGAATCCATCATTCAACATGAAAATGAGGGCAACATGCCTTCTGTTCCATCTCCAAACCCTTCACAATGCTTGGTCAGACAAGCAGGTGCATGTCCAGTCCTTCTCACCCAGGTACAAAACACACGAGTGAGGTAGTATTGCTAGCACAGTTTCAGAAAGGAAGAAACGGAGACACCTGGTCCATGCCTTGCTCCAAGGCAAGACGAGCTAGACCTGCTTCAGTCTTTGCCAGCTCATGTCAGGGGGTGGCACCCAGAAACCTTCCCCCTCATTTCCCAGCACATGGTGAGGACTTGCTTTAGACTATTGGAAACTGACTCCGAGGGGTTTGCTTTCTGAGGCCATTTGATTTTTTGGCCATGCAAGGACTGAGCTTAGCTACCTTGAAGATATTTTCTGAAGTATTTATGCTTTGGGCCTGTCTCAAAAGCAAAATCCTTCTTGGCTGGGAGGAAATCTGGGATCAAAATCCCAGGCGGCTATTGGGAAACAACAATTCCTGTCTTATCTCTGTTTCAGTTGGCAGGGGTGAACAAACAGCCATGTCTGCACAGGTCCTAACTACTTACCGCTCTTCAACACCTTCCCTCCTTGCAGATTTTCCTTTGGATTGGCAAAGCCTCCAACACATATGAGAAGAACGAGGCAATTGCCTCGGCTAAGGAGTATCTCAAGACCCATCCAGCAGGAAGAGACTTGGCAACTCCGATAATACTGGTGAAGCAGGGCTATGAACCCCTCAACTTCACAGGATGGTTCAACGCTTGGGACCCCTACAAATGGAGCGTAAGTTGCTGGAAAAGCCCCGTGGTGTGCACACGTGCTCAGAGGTGCTTAAAGGGTGTTATTGTCAGTGAACATGTCCTCTATGGTGCACGGAGCGAAACCTCGCTATGACATGTCCTGAGCTTCACGGCTTCCTGGTGCTACCTGAGCAGCTTCTACTCCTTCGCCAGCAAAAAGTACCTGTTTGGTGAAACTGAGGCTTTTGCAAATATAAGTAAATGCGCTTGAATTCACAATATTCACATTTTTATTTTAAAAAAAAGATTAGGTTCCAAATCAGGTTTGTGATTTCAGCCAAAAATGGGTTGGGGCTGCTAGTATTAAAATCAAGTTCAGAGTGAAAACAGAAGCACCCCACATCATAAAGAAAATTGAAAAAAAAAATGTTCATTTCTCAAAATGCAGCCACAGAGAAAAATTTATGACCCAGCTTTAAGGGCAAACTCTGGCGAAATGAAAGATGCGAGCAGACAGGTCTCATGTTCAGGTCTGCAGGCTGCCCATCAGAGCCCAGGAGCTCCTGAGCAAGGTCACCCTTGGTCCCTACAAAAAAAGCCTTCTTCTCAAAAGGTGATTTACAAGTACCAGCTCTCTGCTATACAGAAATGGAAACCTGCCCCATGAGTTGCCTGGTAAAGAGAGAGGTCCTTCCTCTCCTCTTTCAAACACACAGGCTTCAAATCGTCTCAGGAGTGTAATGCGGAGCAGAGATTTGCTCATGTGGCCAGTGCACGGGGCCCCACCACGTGCTGTCAGGACCCAGCCTCCAGCCCTGGTTGTGCACAGCATGGTGGGATGGAAGAAGAAGCAATGCACTAACGCCGTGCAGACCATGGACCAGCCGGTCCAGCCAGCCTGAGGGCTCGGTGCTGCAGCACAGAGCGTGTGGGGAGTAAAGGACGATCCTGGAGGGGTTTTGGTGGTTAACAGAGCTAGAGGATGGGTTCATAGCCAACAGCGAAGTTGGAAGCAATGCTGCCAGGCTGTGCACCTAAATTGCTGCCACCCGATGGCACTGGTGCTCACAGCTTAAGAAAAAAAAAAAAAAGCAAGCTGATGGGCAGCAGGGAAAAGCTCAGCTCCCAGGTGGTGTTTTACCAGACCCTTCCCCAGTGAGGTTGTCCCTTCTCGCTCCTGTTTTATTCTATGAACATCAGTGTTCAGCCAGTTCACAAGCAATCCCATCTTCTGGTGGCCCAAAGGGCTGTGAGTGAAGTCCCATGCAGGGACCAGCCTGCAGGTGGGACAGCCGGGGCAATGGGGTGAAGGTCTGCAAGGGGACTTCACACTGCAGGAAATCTCATACGGAGATATTATTTTTTTTCCCGTAGCTGGATTTGCGTTGTCTTTCTTTGCAGCCGGTGTGGTGGTAGAAAGCCTGTCCTGACAGCTGGATTTGGACAGATAAGACAGCAGCTCCCAGCGCACTGACCCTTAAAACACTGCTGATGCTTAGAACAAAGGTCAAAACTTGTTTTTTTCTGAGGACTGCTGAAAAACAAGGATACAGCTCATAAAATATGTGCCTCTAAAAATATCCCCTGTAGGCAGCTTCAGCAACTACAGACAAGCAATCCAAACTGTTGACATCCCAGAAACATCTGGTGTGTATGTTCATTGCTCAGTTTTGGGTCTAAATCTGTTTGCTCTGCAGTCCATGTGTTTATGTTGTTTGTTCTTGTTGGGGAACTTTGTTGGATGGTTCTGTTAAGAACTGACATCTCCTGGCTGCTCAGAAAAACACAGTCAATGTACCCAGTATATTCCTTTTTCAGGAAATAAGAGGTTTCTGGTAATACATGGCACCAAATTACAAGAAATCAGCGATTGAGGCTTTGAAAACTCTGTTGCTTTAGCTAAATGAATCAGGGAAGGGAAGAAAAGGAGTATTATTTTATCCCAAATTTTCATGCATTGCAAGATTCATTTAAAATTTAAAAGATTTAAATCCAGCACTAAATATGATTTCTCTTTATTTGCCTCCTGCTCTCTGAAGTCTTTAAATTTCCAGTTTTCACCTGTTGTGTACAACTGCAAAGGCTAAAGCCCATTTGTTTCTTTGTTTTCACGTGAAAGCTCAGATTCTGGCACAGTCTCCTGATTCCAGGAGCTGGGGTTTGCAGGAGGCACCAGCTGCCACCTCAATGGGCCAGCGGCATCCTGGCTTGTGTCAGGAATAGTGTGGCCAGCAGGAGCAGGGCAGTCATCCTTCCCCTGTACTCGGCACTGGTGAGGCCGCACCTCGAGTGCTGTGTTCAGTTTTGGGCCCCTCACTACACGAAGGACATTGAGGTGCTGGAGCGTGTCCAGAGAAGGGCAACGAAGCTGGGGAAGGGTCTGGAGCACAAGTGCTGTGAGGAGCGGCTGAGGGAGCTGGGGTTGTTTAGCCTGGAGAAGAGGAGGCTGAGGGGAGACCTCATCGCCCTCTGCAACTGCCTGAAAGGAGGGTGTAGCGAGGTGGGTGTTGGTCTCTTCTCCCAAGTAGCAAGTGATAGGATGAGAGGCAATGGCCTCAAGTTGCGCCAGGGGAGGTTTAGATTGGATATTAGGAAAAACTTCTTCACGGAGAGGGTTGTCAAGCATTGGAACAGGCTGCCCAGGGAAGTGGTGGAGTCCCCATCCCTGGAGGTATTTAAAAGCCGGGCAGACGAGGGGCTTAGGGACATGGTTTAGTAGTGGACAGGGACGGTTGGACTCGATGATCTTAAAGCTCTTCTCCAACCAAATGATTCTATGATTCATTGGGCTTTAAAATTCATATGATCTCCTGATCCCTTTAGAGGACAGGAGCATGCGCTAATCAAAGGCGGCCCGTGCTTCTCACAACTCTCTTTACCTTTAGGATGGCAAGTCCTATGAGGAGATGAAGAACAGCTTAGGAGACGTGTCGGCTATAGCTGAGATCAAAGTGGTGAGTTGCTTCTCGACCATATGGGTGGGTAACACCTGGGTTTAAACACGACCACGTCCCCCAGCCTGTTCGCACGAAGGAGAGGACAAAACGATCAGAGCGGGCATGGGGACCTCAGGCTGTGAGGATCAGAGCTGTGCTCCTCTGCGGAAGGCAGAGGGAGACATGATTAATAATAACCCACAAATATACCCAGATCTTCTGGGCCTTTTCCAGTCCTGTGCAGAGGCACCTGCAGGCAGGAGACTGGCCAGCTGCTTTCTAAACTACACGTGTAAATAAAAGTGTGTGCATTTAAGCGTTGTATGAGTAGTTTGCAGTGCTGTGGCCCCTGAGATGCCGGACAAGGGGCCCCTGGTCAAGAAGGGCACAGTCCAACGGGAGATCCTACAAAACACAGAGGAAACAAGGTCCCAACAAGTCCCAAATGTGATTGTCACATGGGATTGGTTCTGCCCTGGGCAGGGGCAGGAGGAAAGCTGGAACGAAGGGGCTTTGAACCAGGAGAGATGGCAAGTTGGAGAGGGGCACATAGGTAATTTAGACACGGCAGATATCTAATCTCACCTTCTGTCCTCCCACACACACCTTCCCCTGCTGTTATCTTGAGGAAAATGAGACTACGGGGAGACCTTAGTGTGGCCTTGCAGTGCTTAAAGGGGGCCTATAGGAAAGATGGGGACAGGCTTTTTAGCAAGGCCTGTGGTGACAGGACAAGGGGTAATGGTTTTAAACTAAAGGAGGGCAGATTTAGGCTGGATATAAGGAAGAAATTTTTTACAATGAGGGTGGTGAAGCGCCGGCACAGGTTGCCCAGAGAGGTGGTGGAGGCCCCATCCCTGGAAACATTCCAGGTCAGGTTGGACGGGGCTCTGAGCAACCTGATCTGGTTAAAGACGTCCCTGCTCACTGCAGGGGGGTTGGACTGGATGGCCTCTAAAGGTCCCTTCCAACCCAAAGCATTCCGTGATTCCATGATTCTATGATACTCTAAGTATCTTCAGTTATTTCTAAGGGCTCTCACCAGTGCTGTGCTTTTAGCAGTCCTAACGTGAAGATGTAACATTGGTGGAGGTGTTGGACTAATGTTTTAGTTCGGACTTTCTCCTTGCCACTTTGGACCAACAGACCAACAGATAGTCTGTGCCAGAAACAGTCCCCCCAACCCCAACAGAGAGAAAGATGCTGAGATAACCCCCAAGTTGCTCTGCCAGAGCTTTTTGTCTTGACATGCTTTCCTCCATTTGGCAGGACCTTAACAACATCAGCCTGAACAAGGGCACCCTCAGCAAGACCAACGTGGCTGATTCAAGTATGGCAAGTGCTTCCCCAGGGTATAAATCACACTTCAACCACAGTGACAGCAACAGCTACAGCAATAGCAGCAACTACAACAGCAACAGCAGCCCTTCCCTGGTGCCTAATGGCGAACAAATTTACTCCCGGGAGGTGCTGATGAACAAGACGGTGGATGAACTTCCAGAAGGCGTGGATCCCACTAAAAAAGAGGTGACAGCATTACTGGTTTGATGCCTTTGTAGCTTAATGTGGAACTTAGCCATCGGCTAAGTGTGCTAGTACTTTAGGCTGTTAAGTCCTGCTTCAGGCTCAAGGAGATGCTAGCTGGACACACAGGTCTCATCAAAAAGCTGGGGCTTCATGTGAGAGGAACTTGTGGTAGTTTTACCCTGGTTGAAGTGGTTTGGTTTGGGGTTTTTTTTTAAGAAAAATGAATTTTAAATAGTTAATTTTCAAACTATCTTCTTCTGGTAGAGTTGTTTAATTCTGCCATCCAACCTCTGTCCTTGGAGGGACAGAGCCTCAAAAGTATAACTTCTGTGAGACAAGGTGACACGGCTGAGAACAAAGCCAGGAGTTGCATTTTGCTTTGTTTGTTTTAATTTGAAACTCCTACCAGAAGGGGTATCTTTTTTTTGTCGGAAAGCTTGCATTTCAGCAAAGCCCATCCAGGGACAGGGAGGGACGTCACATCTCCAATTTCTGATCAGCCCAAGGATTTTGGCAACGTCTGTAGCTGAGTCCAAGCAAGCCAGTGTGGGGGGACACAAGGGGCCGATTCCCTCTACCCACTACAACCCATGGTTGACCAATATTTTGCCCCAACAGCTCTCCTGGCAAAGGCCAACACCCACAGCCAGTGAGCTGATCCACCACCGGGCCAGCAGCTCTGCCCTGCGGCACTGCCCGTGCGCTGATGGTTGTACTTCAGCTGGGCTGTACATGAGTGCTTTCTTCTACCCAAAATGCCAGGGAAAACTCAACCTCAATTTCCCACAGGGTCTTTCTCAGTATCACTGATGAGCCTGATATCTACAAAACTTTCTGTCTTTCCAGCAATGGGAGTGAACATTTCCAGTGGGATATTTGTGGGGGGAACGGAGCAAGGGGGAGATGCTTTCACTGTGAATCACTACCTAAGAAACTACCCAGAACTTTGGCCAGCAGAACTTCTCCAACGCACCATTAATTGTTCTGGCCTCAGTAAGATTAGCAGGGACCAAATTCCAGCCAGAGGATGCTAACCCCTCAAAACCAGGGCACCCCTTTGGGCTGGTGCACTTTTATTCCCCTGCTACTTTGAGAAGCGGGATGAGGAACAGTTGCTGGGATGTTCCACTTCCCACCACGAGGACAGGCAGCAGGACAGGAGCTGTTGGCCTGGAGTCAGGGGTCAGCACTGGCACAGTGAGGAAGGGATGCAGCCGATGGAGGCGTCCCAGCCTCTGCAAAAGCCAACGCTGACCTCTCCTTGCTCTCTCCTCCCACTGCAGTACTATCTCTCTGATGCCGATTTCCACGATATCTTTGGGAAGTCCAAGGACGAGTTCTACCAGATGCCCAAATGGAAGCAGCAGAACGAGAAGAAGCAATATGGACTCTTCTGAGACCGCAGGGGCCATCCGGCATCCAGTGACTCTGGGACGAACCCTCGCTCTCGTAGGAGCTGCAGGGAAGAAGTACAGACGTTTGCTCAATGAACCCAACCCAACATCTCGATCAGGCCAAGCTCCAGTGCAGTTATTCCAGCAGCCACAGTTAGGGGGATGACTCCTTTCTCCCTGCAAACCCTGAACCTAAGGAGGCAAAACCTTCTGCAAGAATGACTTTGCAGGATGTTTTTGCCTCTTTTTGACACTTTATTGCTGATAACCATGAAGACAAGCGTGTGTCACACAACTCTATGGTAGCCTCTTCTTTCCTCTCCCTTTTGCAAATTGCCACATGCACAAGGTCATGATCTTCTTTCATTTGTAGAAGTTTAAGATTAGGCAAAACAAGGGCCACTTGCAGCTGCTGCGTAAATTCTGGGTGGGGAGAGGAGGGGGAAGCCCTAGGAGGACAGAGGGGGAGCCTCGAGGTCAGGAAAAAGGTAATGGAGTAGCCAGATGTGTGATGGGGTAGCCCATGGAGTGACACCAGCCAGTTCTGCCCCTTCTCACCTTGCAGAAAAACTACTTGCCAAGGGACAGCAAGAATCAGTTGTAGACTAACATGCATAGCCCAGTGCAGGTAAAACAAACGAGAACCTGGCTTGGAAAAAACCCACTTATTAAGAACGTACTTATTAGCTGATCTATTTCAAGAGGATGATGAGGCTAAGGGCTAGACACAGCTCTTGATTTTGACTGCCAGACAAGACTCAGACTATTTTTTTCTCATTCAGACAACATCTCCAATCTCACCTGGCCTCCCTGAGCACGACCGGGTGCAGATGATCCTGAGTCCTCCTGCCTGCAGACCAGAGGCTTGTGGAAGCCAGGAGGGGTTTGGGTATGACCTGAGGCAGAGCATGTCCCACTAAAGGTTTTATCAGGGCTCCCTCCCTGTGATGTCCATGGGGCTGAGGGTGCTCATTCCTCACTGCGAGCTCAGTCTGATTTGGGAGGGCAGGGGGAAATGTGAGCAATCAGCGATTAAGGGATACAGCTGTAAACGGAAGGCAGGCAGACATATGTTTATAAACCCAGAAGATGTGGTTTTGCAGCTTTACCCCATTTCCAACCTGATCGGTGATTCCAAATAAACAGCCAGCAGCGTCACTGTCAGTGTCCTTGATCAGCATGTGGGGTAGAACAGCAGTAGAGAAAAGCTCTGCAGGGCCACAGATCCTTCAAACAGGTCCTTCATGGGATTTGGGATTTTCTTTGAAAAGAAAAGAACAAGCTGAGGAGGTGAGGCCCCCGAACACCACACATCCAGGACCATTTGTCTCCCCGTGCCCACGTACCCTGCTCCTGAAGCCCCCTTGTTGCCCAGGAACAGGGGTACTTGGTCGTTCAGCAGTTGGCCTGACTGCCCACCCCTGCTGCCGGGATGTGGGGATGGAGCCGAGGAGCTGCAGGCAGCTGTTGGCTGAGGAGCGAAGAGCTCTCACGCAACACCCGGGACCACGCAGTAGTGGTGAAGTGTCACCATCTGGCTGGACTGGAGGCAGGGACCTCCAGGCGATGGAGTCTTCCGGACAGATCTTTGTGTTTAAGAATTGGTAGTTACTTCAAATAAGCCCCAACCCCATCATTACCTCCATGCTCCTGCCACCACTTCGTCCCATTTCTGCTTGAGGGTCCAGCCCAAAACCCATCGAACACCCCCCTCTCTGCCCCAAATAAGGTAAGAGTCAAGCAGAGACACAAATCAGCCCAATTACCTGCATGATTGCTCCTGGTGTGTTCACACCTGATACAATCAGTGCACATTATCCCTGTTTCAGCCTCTATTGCCACTGCTGGAAGCAACAATATTTGGATCGCCCCGCTGCGGCATGCTCCTGCCAGCTCCCAAATTAACAAATTGCATGTGCTACTCAATAAAATGCAGCGATTCCACCTATGAGCCATGAACGTAGGTCTAATGAGGATCATGCAATCAAATGGACAGCGGTGGAAATACAGTCGGATTAGGGAGATTTAGGATGATATTTGGGCCTGTTGGAAACTGCTGCTGTTCTCCTCTTCTCATGGGGAGAGTTGGGTTTGCTCTCCGCCTCTGATTTCTGCAGGAAAACTTCTCACCCACATCCCCCCGTTCACGCCGCTTGTTGCTTTTGCTGTGGTGTCTGGTGGGCCATGTCCTGTTTCTGCTGCTCTTTTCACCAGAGCTCTTCCCTAGAGCAGGGCTCCAGCACTTCCTAATCTGCTCAGAGATGAGATCCCCTGATAATGCCATGGACCTTGTCCTTTCCTTTGGGGAGAGAGGAGACCTTGCAGCATTGTCCACCATGCTCTGGTCCATCCCACCTCTGTCTCAGCTGCTTTCCCACCTGGCTCCAGTAGTTTTCCCCCAAATGTACCTACCTAATGAGGGATGTTCTCTCTTCCCATGGATCTTGCCTACCTTTATTTAAGTGCACAACAGGCAGAGGAAGCCCTGGCTTCTCTGTGTAATCCATCGAAGCCCACTCTGACCCTGGATAGTGTGGTTCTGCCCTCACATCTCTCCCCACTCCCTGTCCCCCACTGTGCTGGCCACAGCAGGCGAGAGCCACTTTAGCTCAATAATCCAACTGAAATCTAATCCTGCAACACCAAAACCACAAATAATTTGTTCTCAGCCAACTCAGCGGGCTGATCCAACTTGCCCCGCAAGAGCTGGTGCTGACACAAGCGAGGGGCAGGCATGCCCCTGATCATGCCTGCTCTCAGGCCGCACGGCGCAAGCTCCCTGCGTGGTACAGGGCAGTCCTGGGTATCCTTCGGTCATGTTTTTTATCCCATGACTCCTTAAAACAAAATGCTCAGAGCATCTTGTGAGCAGGGGTGCTCAGGCTGTCCCTGAGTTGGAGTCAAGGATGCTCCAGCCTTGGCCTTCAAATGGATCTCCTGATACAACATGCCCCATCCCAGAGGTGAGCGTCACTGCAGGACAGCTCATTCTGCCTCGGTGGCCTCTGCCGCTCTCGAACTCTTTCAACCACTGGTTATTAATTCAATATGAGCCTCTGAGTTGTGGATATAATTCACATTTAATCTGGCGATGGTTTACAACATTACACAATATTGTAGTGAAGAGGAAAAATCAATGTGTCCAGCAATGATTACTGCAGCATAACAAACTCCAGGTAGGACTAAATTAAACCCACTTTTGCAGTAGGCCCAAGGATCACTAAATCCAGGCTGTTTTGAACTCAAAAATAGGTGGGGGAGTGAGTGGACTGGAATTTGTTTAAAAGGACATCAACCTCTTTGGTAGCAGCCCGTCCTCTCCACCGCCAGGCATGAAAAACCCAGAAAGACTGATAGCTTTAACAAATTAAGCATGTCTATCTCCAACTTCATGTGTGTTGCATTCAAGTAAGACAAAGAGGCAAATGGTGACAAGTAATCGGACTGTTCCAGATTTTTTTTACTTTTAATAGTCTAACATTTTGTTAGTAACATAGTTGGCACTTCAAAAATATATATTATTTTATTTCAACAATATTCCCTTAACTCTGTAATTGTACTTGAAGAAAAATCACCTTTTGCCATAAATACCGTGCTGCTGTTCAAAACACTCTTGTCTGCTTGTGCTAGGTTACGTCTACAGTGCAACTGGCACCAGGCTAAGATTTACAACAGTTTCTACTGCCACTTCCTCTGTGTTAAAAAACGACGTTTTTCTATAAAAACACAAACAAAAAAAGTTTTACTGCATTAAAAAAAAAAGCCCTACTGTCAGTTGAGCGTATTTCCACTGTCATCGGCAAAAGACATTCTCTGAGGTCCCTTTGAGTGGGTTTCACTTTGGGTTAGAGGGAAATCTGCCGTTCGGCAGCTTCTTTCTCCTTCACAGGACGAGAGCCAGGCTTTGAATGCAAAGCGACCTGGCTGAGAGCCAGGCACACAGGCAGAGTAGTGTTCATGTATTTTTTATTATAATACAAAAGGAAAGTCGAGTTACATAACATGGCCCTTTGTAGCGCAGCTTTCTTTTCTAATCTGCAACAGATAAGAGGAGAATTGTGTCCCCATTTAAGACTTCATACGGTGAAATATGGCTGACATCTGAAGTTGCAAGAAGTCAGCTGGCATCTGGCCACTGATTTCAGTGGTGGGGTGGATTTTTTTTTGCACAGATGTTGAGTGTTTTTTCCTGGTCTGATCAAACCCAACTCAAGAGCTGTACTTTGCTAAAAAGGAGTCCCTACCCTGAAAGCAGAATTAAAAACTCAGACTAAATAAAGTGAATTAAAAACGCAGCTGGATTGTTGAACAGGTACAAAAGGATTAATCTCAACAGCAGCATTGGGATGTTTCCAGCACGCAGAAGGGAGAAGATTGATGGCTATTTCACATCAGGGGTCCTATGGGGCACCGTGTGCTGCTCCAGAGAAGGCACTGCGGATTTGACAGGACCCTGACATTGGCAGACTTCGCACGCTGAATTCCTTCTAGGTCTGTAACGAGGTTCACTGTGCCCTGAAAGAGCTGAGCTGCTAATCACAGTCCTGGATATCAATGTACACAAAGAGGGTAGAGGAAGAGTACGGGTCTCCATTCTTGGTCAGAAGATGGATGTGGCGGTAACCTGGAAGCAGAGACACAGATGGCAAGTGGCCTTTAGTCCAATCGGAAAAACATTCGCTAACATTTGCCAAGACCCTGCAAAAACACCTCCCCGTCTCTCAGAGAGTTTTGCTCCCGGTATCCCACAGAACAGGTAGGTCTGAGAGGAACGGCTTTGAGCATTGGTAACGTAACATGGCCGAGGCCACTGGTGACAAGGGGAACCCTAACCCAGAGGCAGTGCTAACAGCTGCCCAATAAACCGCTTCTCATCTTGCCCATACCCCAGAGAGACAACCTGTTCTGGCCCAAGGTGTGATGGGTCTGGACCAGGAGCTTCCCAGCTTCTAGGACACTGGAGCTTCCCAGAGGGCTCAGGGGTTGTGAGGAACAGGGACCAGGGCCTTACCTTGCTTCAGACTAGTGAAGGGAAGGGTGTACTGCCCGATGAAGTCGTTCTTGGTCGACATGTCAAAGTCTTCCACCACAAACCGGACCAGGGCAAGTGCAGGCATCTCTATGTCAAATGTAAACTCTTCGTCCCATTTCGGGTTAAAGCCTGGGCAACACAGACAAGGATGGAGGTCAGAGCTGCTCGCAAACAAGGAAGGAGGTGAGAGATGCTCACAGGCAAGGATGGAGGTCAGAGATGCTTGCAAATGGATGGAGACTTTGCCTGACTGCCAACCTAATCTGATCCAGGCCAAAGGTCTCAGGAGGCGCTGAGACCATTGTTACCAGCTCTGACACTGATTTGCTACCTGGTATCAATAAATCCTTCAGCTTAGGCTGCTCGTTGCAGACCTCAGCACCATGCTCCCAGAAGGCAGCAAGTAGCAGGGCGGGGGTGAACTCAGCTCTGCTCCACAGGCTCTCACTGGCTGATACATGGATGTCTTTGGTTGACATTGGACCAGCTGCAAATTTTTACAGCACTAAACCAGGGGGGAGCTGAGAGGAGAGCTGTGCCTTTGTGTTGTGACAGCCTTCTGGGGACTTAAGCCTCACTGAGTGCTCGAGGTACACCCATCTGTCAGCACTCTGTGCCTCAGTTTCCCTGTCTGCAAGAAAGGTTAATGAGGAGTGTCTGATTACAAAAAGCATCATCAGGTCTGTGGACAAAATGTTTTATGTTCCCCTATATAAGGGCAGTGTCTGAGACAGCCAGACCAGCCCCACTTCTGTTATGAATAAGGTTCTTGTGATCTGGACTCACAAAGCAAACAAAACTGAGACCGTCACATCAGATGAGAGATGAAGAGCAAGCTCAGTGCTCTCTCTCCAGGTCACGGCGGGTGCTCTCTGCAGTTTCAATAAACCACTCCCCAACAACAAACAGGAGGAGAGGACATCCTGTTTGAAACCCTGCTGCCACTGGCCCAGCCTGTGCAGCGTGGAAGCCCAAGGACAGCAAAACGTCAGCTCAAGCCTGCTGGTCATGGAGGGGCTGTGGATGATTCGGCAGGAGGCAGGGATCTTTCAGTTGGCCCTGAAGGTGCTGAGATGGGCCTGTGGACAGTGCCATAGCAAAATACCTGTGCTGGGTTGATGAACTTTATTTGGACTTTCATGGGATTAAATCAACTGGATTGTTCAGATAACACACATCTGCTCCTGACCCCCCTTCATCCTTGGGAAAAAAAAAAAGTTTGCTGATCCCATGGGAGCAGAAATCATGAAAGTTGAGGGAAAGTCATTGGCCCTAGGACAGTAGGTTTCACTGTACTGACATCTATGGGGGATTTTCAACCCATCTCAGAGCCATAGTGAGATGCTTAGAGCTGCTGAGCCAGCAGGTTCCCACAGCCTCTCAAGCTCCATGGCTGCACCACCGGGGCCTGATCTGTGCCCACAGCCCATGCTTCAGTCCCACCAACATCAAACCAGGTGAGCTGCTGAAGCATGGTCACGTATCTGAAACCTCAGCCCATGAAATGCACCCCCCCTCTCTGCAGCTGCCCCTTTCCAACAGTGATGTTTTCATGGTTTGATTCACTTTCCATTGGGCAACACTCCCTCCAGCATCCCTCCAGCATCCCTCCAGCATCATTCCAGCCAGCCAAGGGCTGGCTGTGGGGCTGGGTGTGCTGAGCACCCCTGAGGAACAGGCCTGGCAGGTTTGAAACGTTCCCTACACAGCTTTCACTTGAGACATTATAAAAATCATTGTAGGTGACAGAAATAGCCGTGAGCTTTAGGAGCTGGGACAAATTTACTCAAACAGGAAAGGGAAACATTGTTAGCAGGGAGGAAAATATGCATTGGCTTTCTAGCACTTGGCTCTTACTCCACACAGAAAAGCAGTGTGTGTGGTTGGGGGGGGGGTGTGTGCACATGTATGTGTGTGTGTGTCAGCAGGAGGTGAGGGCTGATTTTTCAGACTCCTACTGCCTCTTTACTTCCACAGGAGAAAGGGCTGACCTTGCCCTCTACGATCTCTGAAGGCCACAGTATTCAGACCCTCACTGCACGGAGGGAAATCACAGCCATGTTTGACCGATGAGAAATGGTCCATGGGGAGGTGAAATGTCTGTGAGATCTCTGAGGTCAGTGCTGGGCAAGGCTTGAGCCCAGCTCTTTGGAGACAGGGGGTTATGGCTTTCACCCCTCACCTGTAACATTGCTGTGATGTGCATTAATTTAGCACCAGTGCCACTTTGGCCAAGAGGATGAGCGGATGCAGCATCCCTGCCTTGTGAGGAGGCTCTGAGGTACAGGAAATGTTCTCCTTTTGCACAGACTATGTTACATAGGAGAAGAGGCTGAGAGAGGTCGAGTTATTCAACCTTGAGAAGGCTAAGGGGGTTATTATTGCCATCCTCCAGTACCTCCTTAATAGATAAGATAGAGCCAGGCTCTTCTTACACATGTACAGCAAAAGCTTGATGCATAATGGGCACAAACTGCAACAGGGGAACTTCTGGTGAAGAACAGGGAGATCTTATTTTATCATGAGGTCAGTCAAAGACTGGATCACTTGAGAGAGCCCAGAGAGTCTGAGGAATCTCCATCTTTTGAGATATTCAAAATTCATCTGGGCAATACCCTGAGCAACTTGATTAACTTCGAGGATGGTCCTGCTTTGGGCAGGGGCTGGAACAGGCACCTCCGAAGTCCCTTGCAAATTCAATCTTTTGTGAGTTTGTGACACTTTCAGGATGAAATCAGCCTCACAAGAAGCCTTCTCTGGGAAGATCTTGGTGGGGACCTGTGCATCCCAGGTCAAGTCCAACTGCATGGAGGTAAGGAGCACTTCCAAAACTCTAGCTCTACAAATTTGGCAGTCAGCCTCAAAACAACTCATATGGCTGATGTTGCTTTGTAGGGAATTTCTGTCTCCAAACATCTTAGAGAGAGAAGAGAGGAAAGAACCCCTGAAAGTAATTCTCCATAGGGACATCAGTCTGTTGGGGCTAGTTCATGCCACCAGCAGCCTATATCCAGGGTCCCTGCACTGAAGTAGGCGAACAGCATCTCATGTACCCGCTTAGAGTGGCAGGCTTGGGTGCACCCGGGCAGGTCTGGCCACAGGGCAGCAGTCTTGGCAAGGAACACTCTGCTACATGAAACCACAGGGTTACTGCCCCCGGGGAGCACAGCATGGAAGAAAATCCCTTACCATTGTTTTCAATGACTTTAGTCTGCTTCTTGTTGTTATCCTGTTGGACGCCGTGGATCTCTACTGTTACCTTAGGATCAACGATGGAGTTTTTGCATTTGTTCACCTTGGGCAGCTGCTGACCAGAGATGATCTGTGGAGGAAACAGAGGAAGAGGTCAGGACATCATTAGGAGGGGGGCTCCCTGGCAAACTTGCCTCTTCTTCTCCAGGAGTGCAGGGCCTGTTGTGACAAGCTGGTGCTGGTCTTTCAGAGCCAGAGTTGTGACATCCTTCAGAGGAAGTTGTCATGAGCCAAAGCACCTGATGAACATTGCTCCAGCCCAGCCAGCTGGCTAGGGGGCAAGTAACTTTTCTAACTGTCCCCACAGTCATCAGATGATACTTGGAAAAAACAGTGGTGACTGTTGACTGCATGTCTGCCTGTATGTTTCTGTAACGACAGTGAATATTGTCATTAACCTCTCCTATCGCCGAACATTAAATATGTGATTAAGTCCCTGGAGGATGAGACCCCATGCAGGACTGAAGCAGAAACCCCAGCGTGGGAAATGAGTAGGGTTACGATAACATTGCCCAGGCGGCACCAGGAGAAGGAGAAGGTACAACCTACATAACCCCCCTGAAGGTGGATGCTACTGAGACATTTTCCGACTTCTATTCTTACTTTAAGCAGAAGCTTCTTCTTTGTCCCCCATGTTCCTTCTGTGATGGATTTTGGATTGAATTTGGTTTGCTCATCCCGGAGGAATTCCGGCTTTAAGACATACCCAGAAAACCCATTGTCCTGGAACCGACCCTGGTAGACATCCATTTCTGTGCCTGCTGTCTGGAAATTTAGGGCAACTGCAACATAAATACATAAATTCAGTTACTTTCAGATAAATCAATGGGAGTCTTTTTACACTAATTCTGTTCACATGAAATTGCACTTCATGGACGTAAACATTGGCTTTTCCATGCTTCAAAGAGCAGTGATAAACTCTGACTTTCACAGTCTGATACCCCTGAGGATTTCTTGCATTCAGGGATGTTAGAGACAGGAGGAGCCACTACAGCCATCTCAGTTGTCCTCCTGCCTGCCACAAGGTTGAAAAGTGTCCTGCATTGAATTTCTGTCACCTGGTTGGGCAACTGCATCTTTTAGATAAATCTATTCATTTCTATGCTGAAGGAGTTATCTCCTGCAGTGAAGCCAGCAAATCCTTCTCAGATTGTTTCTCCGGCTACTTAGCCTCATTATAAAACCTCCTTCCCAGCCCAGATATGCCTATTTCCATTTGCCATCCTAAGGGGCATTGATGTCTCTGTTGGTTAGACTGGAGAGGTCCTCGGTGTCTGAACTCCTCACGCAGGAGTACAGAAGCTGTGATCACATCATCTCTTTATTGTCCCCTGCCCAAAATAGATCAAGCCTCACTGGTATCCTAACACCAGGCAGATTTCTTGTATTCTTTCCATTTTGGCACTGTCTTTTTAAAAGCATTGATGTCAAATCTGGAAGGAGTCTCTGTGAACAGTCTCATAATACCACATAGGGAGTGCACATAGAATCATAGAAACATTTAGGTTGGAAAAGACCTTTAAGATCATCGAGTCCAACCGTAAACCTAACACTGCCAAGTCCACCACTAAATCATGGACCCCAGCACCTCCTCAGTACTCCACTGATATCTCAAGGGTGATGCTAACCTCTTTAGCAACTTCTAAGACAGCTCTAGGACAGATGGCAATTTATCCTGGTCCTGGGTCCTACATACCCTCTAAATCTTGAAGGCCAAAAGCATTTTAAGGCACTCCCCTGTTTTTCCACCTGCAAGCAAGACTTTAATAACTGCACTATACTTGTTTTACTGGGAGCTGCAAGTACTGAGGGCTTCTGAAAAATCTTATTTTGGGTGCCCAAATACTGAATTCAAGTCAGATAAGGTATGGAAGTCTGGCCTCAGCATACCCCGAGGGACCTGATGTTGCCTCCCGGGGACATTCCTGAGGTCAGACTCAATTCTGCAGAGACAGGCCCATGAGTAATATCTGTGTCCTCCCGGGGGCTGCAGGACCCAGTGAGTTCACATGCTGCCAGGCACATCCAGCCCATGCAGGTCCACACAGCTGGGGGCCAGGGAGCCCCGTATTTGTAGCTTCTCTTGTCTGGCTGGGCCACATAGGCACAGCTGGGACATCTTCAACACCCAGCATCACCAAGAGAGCCAAGCATGCCATCAGCAGCCTGCCCACTTATCACTGCACCAGGTTTCCTGGATGACAGCTACAACATAATTCACTTAACAGGCTCTGGGATCCTTGTTTTCATAAAATCTCTGAGACATCAATATACCATCAGGGTCTCAGTGCCCCGGGAGTAGGTATGATGTGCTGCTTTGAGTACAGGGAAGAGCTCAGGCCACAGCCTGGCCCTTATGGTTATGGTCTTGCTCTAGGGCCCAGGAGATCTGAGTTTGATTTCCATCTCTGCCAGAGATTTCAGCATACTTTTCAGTAAGTGACTGTAACTCCTGGCTCCCTCTTTCTTTGTTAAACGGCAATAACTCTGCTTCCAGTGAAATTGCAGGGAAGTGCACATTAATGTGCAGGAAAGGCTCTCCTAATGGTTTTGAGGTGGGCCAGAAAACGGTCTATGAAAAGTCATTGAGCATTGGCTGAAGAGCTGATCTCTCCCAGTGACCATTGAGCCTCTCTGCCTGCAAATAGCTTGAGATCGCACATCTGCCTCACTTGAAGCTCAGCCACAGCCGGGTCGTATGTGACCCAACCAGGTTGACACTCTTCAACCTCCCAGTTGCACTCACCGATCTGGCAGCCGACGTTCCACAAGTCAACGGGGTTGTAGTTGGAAGAATCTGTCCTCCAGCCTGCAGGGTAGATCCGGCTCAGGTGCCTGATGTTGTGATGAATAAAACTGGTTCCTACAGAAAAAAAGAAGAAAATGGCCCTTTCAGTGATGGGGGCTACTTTTCTGTCTCCTTGATGCTGCTGTATATACTGCTCCTCCACCTAGCGAGTCTGGCTGAATGTGAACTACCTAACATGTCCTTCTTGGTAACAGCCTCTATGATATTAAGTTATTCCCACTGTTTCTCTGTGACATGCATGGCCAAAGAGATCATAACCCACATCTTTCAGGATGCCTTTCCTCACGCTTAACCACCACTAGCTGTCCCTTTATGGGGCACCGGGACAGAAGATGGCCTTTTGCCAGGGCAAAACATACATACCAGACTCCTGGGCTAGTTTCAGAGCTTTGCTCTCCGTGAACGATGACATCTCGTAGAAAGCCCGAGGATGGCTGGGGTCCTCAAAGCCATTGAAATGGACACTCTTGCAGTAGACAACTGTGTCTGACAGCTCCTTGGCCAGCTTCAAGGTGTCACTCTAAAAGCAGGAGAGAAAGAGGTTTGTGGGGAGTTTCTGCAGTCATACTCAAAAGTAATAATCATGTTTCGTCTAGGACCCCTGGGGCTTCTCTTTTCCACCATCTTCACATGAAAAGGATGCACACTATCAACACTCAGTGGCACCCCTATGCAGAGAGAGGGTGGAAAAGGGGCAGGCTGCCCTCACCATGTCCCTTGCCCTGCATGGAGAGTGCTAATCCCTCCTCTCAGGGCATCACTGCCCTCTCAGGCCCATCCTGGCCTGGCCAATGGTATCACTGACTTCCCAAGTGTCACTACCAAGAATATTTCATTTCATCTGGGCCATCCCTCCTTCTGCATTTATTTGTATGTTATTATGTGAATGAGCATTTCAGCTTGGCTATCACAACAGTCAGACAGAGATGGACTGAACATGTGCCCTTCCACTGCTTCCATAAATGCTACATTTATGGCCTGTCCCAGCTGCAGAGTCCTCCAGCCTCATATTAAGGAAAGAAGACAACCTTCATACTTGGCTGGCTCTGTAAGAGCTCTGTCTGTGCTTGCGACAGAGATCATTAAGCTGAGAAAAGACCAGGGCAATTTCAACAATTCGCCCTTCCATAGCCCCAGCTGAATAGCTGAAAACACACTGAAAACTGTCTTAGCTGGGAACATTTTAAAAGTATATTTCAATTGTGGATTTGGGGTTTTTTTGGTATGGTACAAAGCCCACCTAGAAAGTGGTTTCCCAGCATGAGTCATGGGATAGGCTAACAAGATGGGATTTCCTAATGCAGGACTTCAGAGCCTTCTGCAATAGGCAAAAATCTAGTTTACAGCTTTTCTGTCTCTCCAGGTCTGCCCATTTTCAGGACTCAGTTACTTCTTTTACTTACCTTCCCCTTCTGCTGTATCTCAGTCTTTACAGATTCATCTTCGATTTCAGCTGCTTCATCTTCATCAGAGACATCCTCGGCCTCCAGGTTGTTGTTCCCATTTGTTCCGGTGGGGTCCTCCTGCCTGCTCAGCTTCTTGCCTTTCACAAGGATCTTCCCTTTCAATTGCTGCACAAGGAAAAGCGGACAACATAGCTGGTGATCAGAAAGGATTCTGGCCTGCCCTGAAGGAGCAAGGATATAACAGCTCCTCAGCTGCAACCAGGGCCAGGGCCTTTTAGAGTTGCATCAGTCACTGGTTATTTTCAATAGATACAAATAAAAAATAAGTCTATTTTTCCACTGAGGCCTTGCCCTGCCTCTGGCCAGTCTCTGAGACCACAAGCCTTGAGTTTGAAAACTCCAGATAGCCCACGGATTCCCCTCTGGTACAGAGCTGTCCATCCCCTCAACTAGATAACTTAAATTCTCATGCTGTTAGAGGCAATAAAAATACATTATTTTTTTCAAAACTGGATGTGGCCCAGCAAACAAGGCCAAGCCTGGAGGTCAGGGCTCATGGGGACTATTCGCAGCACTGTTTCTGCCCCTCTGTGTGGCCCTGTTATTTAATCTACCCCAGTCGCTGCAATGTATGGTTATAAACACATGCACAACTTGGGAAATGGTATGAGATCCATGCAGGGACTGAAGCAGTGCAGCCCTCTGTTCCACTAGACATTTTAATGGGGAGAAAGGTCCTTTAATTTCTGGACAGGTGCCTCGTGCTTAGCAGACATAGGATTTTAATACGTAAAGGATCTTGCAGGTGAAACCTTTGGGTGCTGACAGCCTAAGGAAGAGTTCCCAGACCCTTCCCAAAGATAACTCCTCTTCTGAAAAGAACTGCTACCATGGTACAACACTAATAATAACCAGCAGCATGTGCCAACGTAACACAGCTGGCTGCTGAGCTAATCCAAGAGCACATTTGTTGTGCTTCCAGCCTTTTTCAAAGTCCGTGTAAAACCTCAGGTGAAGGAACATACCAACAGTGCATGGTTGCTCACAGACCACCGTACCACTGATGTATCTCTTGTGCAAGATCTGACTGTGGGAGGAAGGCTGAAGCCTGGAGAGGGCTGACTCTGAACCCAAACAAGGCAGCAGCGATGTTGGCACCAGGGAGCAGTACTGAGAAGGGTGACTGCCTGGGTGCAACCTGCAGGTGAGTGGATTATGCTACAAAATCAGTTAATTCAGCTCAGGAGCACCCCTAGGTCCTGCAGCTTCCAGTGAAGTCAGCAGGAGATTTGCTGCCACATGGATGTGTTCTGTAGTCCTGGCTTTGGAGGGTGCTCCTTATTTCAGAAAAATGCACTCTCAGAATTAGCCAATACAACCCCTCACTCTGTGTAGCATGTCTCCCCCTTCTCAGAGACACCCTGTATTTGCCCTTTCCACAACAGCAAAAGTAATGTTCTCAAATGACAGGCCTGTGGAAAACCAGGGATATTTTATAAAGTGACACAGGCATTTTCAAAGAACACTATTCCCCCTTTGTGGGTGCAAGCAAATTGCATCACGTCTTTTCAGAGACCAATCCAACTCCTCACCACCCAGCTAAGCTGTGGATGAAGCTTGGTTTGAGCTGAAATTTGAACTGGCATATGAGGCAGCAGTCAAGAGTATTTTTCTTCAGCTACCACAAATGATCTGTTTACATTGGGGCACTTTCCCTGTCACTCAAAAGCTACACAAAGACAGCTGGAAGGAATGTACCAGTTACTGGGAATAAAAGGCCCAAAGGAGCAGTCAGAGCACAGCATTATCCTCCTCCCCATCCCCAGACCATCCTCCATGCTCCCAGCCCCTCAGCCCTCTTCCAGGCAGAGCTGTGACCTGCTTCTTCACATCCATGGCTGGGAAATGAGTCGGCTCATCTTCAGAGTTTCACTTCAGTCTGCTGCTCACATGTCTCTAACCACCCTCCTGCCCTTAACATCCCGCCTTCCCTGTCCTTCCACAACACCCACTGGTAGAAGGTGAAATCCGGCTCTGTGTGAGTTTCTGCTCCTGTCAATACTTTAAATGGACAAGCCTGGAGGGATTGAATTGGGGACAGCGGGGAGGGGAGCAGAGAAGTCTCTCTTGTCCTTCGCAGGCTGCAGATAGCATCCTGCTATGTAATATATTATCTGTCTCTACTTTCTAACATCCCATAAGAAACCTTACCACCTCATCTCACAGCTCAACAGTAGAGAACTAGGGATAAGGTATTTGGGGCAGGTTGCTTGATTCTTAATTACCAGCAGGGCTACTAGCCCTTTTTAAGCTTGTCCAGTGCAGGACAGCCTGTCCAGCAAGCGAGAGGTGTAACTTCTGGCACAAACCCATCCTAGATGGCTGAACAACATCAGCAGTGAAGGCACAGCAACACAGCCTCTGCCTTGTCTCCTCACCACACCCCCTACCAGGGCTGCCAGCAGTGGGTCCTTGGTTCTGCTGTTATCCTGTCTAGACTGTGGTTACTCTGGGAAACCTTGGATATGCTGCAGATGCTCCCCATGGCCACCGGGACACTGGTCAGCCCAGACCGTGTTATACAAGACTCTCCGGACGGCGATTATGGTCATCCCCTTTTGGCCTTGAAATATAGGAGGTTGGCTCCCTTCTGGAGTCCTGTTGCATTGCAGAGGTTTAGCATCCCCCTGTGCAGGTGACTTCCAAGGTGCCTACAAGGGAGAGCAGTCCACGTGCCACCTAACCCCAGAGGAGATGCATTAGCTTATTGGTCCACTATGAGGGGTGAGATTCCCCCAAAAACAGAGCATTTTCATCTCCATTTCCTGCAGAAGGTGCTATTTTATAGTAGCATTGCACTGAATCCACCCTGCAGAAGCTGCCAGTCCCAAACATTGTCTTTCTTCATTTAATACGGGTGCTAGGAAGCAAAGTCCTAAATTTGAGTGCTTATCTTCTTTAACAAGGTTTTAAATAAGCTGATACACACAGACACAAACACACACATGCACTTGTTTCATCTCTCTTGGTTCCCCTTCATGTGATATTCAGTATTTCTAGCCTGAGGCGAAAGACACTCAGCTCATCAGTTCAGCTCTGTTGAGCAGATCCCTTGTCTTAGGAAGAAGCATTAGCTGAAATACTCAATAAATATTCTCCAAGTAGACCATAAAGCTATTCCAACTGCCTGTGGCAAGCCCAAGGTTGAATACAACCTAAGAAAATTGGAAGGGCTACAAGGACACTGGACTCTACTGAGAACATATAGTACCGTGCCTGCTGGAATAGATGCAACTCTTTCTCTTCCTCACGTGCCCTGTAAATCACATTGCCTTAGTCCTCCACAAGCTGAGCTCCCCTGCTCTCCCACCTTTTCTACTGCATGCTGAACAAGCTCAGCTCTGCAAGCGAGTCTGTGAATTGGGACACGGCAACCATCTTAAAAGAAAGCACTGCTGATTTTATCAGAAGGAGCAAAGCTGTAAAGAGTAGAGGATTTTAAAAGATCTGCATACACATGTTTATCCTACCTGAAAGTTTCTTGCCCCAATTAGCAACCTGAAAGCCATGGCAAGGTCTGATATCCAGTTTTAATCTCAGTGGGATTGGAAGATTTGTAAAGTGATCCACCTCATCAAACTTTCTGTGCCTTCAACACCTCCTTTAGAGTCAACAGAGAGAACTAAACACTCCCAGGGTGTGATTCTTCTTATCCATGTAGACAAACTTACAAAGAGGTGGACCACACCTCCAACTCCCTTGTTTGTATTAACTAGTTCTCAAAAGGAGCCCAAAGTGAAGTGCTCACGTACAAGGATATACAGGTTCTGAGCACTTCCACCTTACATCCCACTCTCAGGATGAAGATATCCATCTCCCCAGATTTCTGAGAAGCTGTGAGGATTAACACATCCACATTCATAAGGAGATGTGCAGACCAGATGCACTAACTGATATCATATCTCCATCTGTGTATGTCTTTCAGCCTAGTTGTAAACTGAAGTGTTGCAGGGTTTAACAATGAGTGGCACCAGAGGATGAAGAGAGTCTCCAGAAAAGGGGAAGAAACGTATTATCAAAGGATATTTTGAGAGATTTGAGGGAAACTCAGCTTAAGAACTTCAGCCAAGAAGATGCACTGCAGACAAGGCTAACAGAAGCTGGGCTAACCTTGGAGAAAGGTATAGCTGTGGAGCTAGGCATAAGGCAGAGGGACTTGAAACCTTGGGTGTGTGGTGCAAACGTAACCCTCCTGGGCAGACAGCTCCCGGGGTCCACTGATGACTTAGGGACCTGTGACTGAACCTAGTCTAGACTTAGCTGAGCCAAATCTAGAGGGTTTTTGTTGCCTTGCCAAGAGCACAGAGCACAGCAGGTCAGCCACTCTGCTATTCAAATCAGTTGTGCTGAGCCCTGCGTTGCCACTGCTATACTGGAAGTGGTTCCTGAGCTGCATGGCTCAAAGCGTCCAGCGTCCAGCTGGACGTCCAGCTCTGGAGCCCTCAGCACAAGAAGGACATGGAGCTGTTGGAGCGGGTCCAGAGGAGGCCACAAAAATGATCCGAGGGCTGGAGCACCTCTGCTACGAGGACAGGCTGAGAGAGTTGGGGCTGTTCAGCCTGGAGAAGAGAAGGCTGTGGGGAGACCTTATTGTGGCCTTTCAGTACTTAAAGGGGGCCCATAGGAAAGATGGGGACAGTCTTTTTAGTAAGGCCTGTGGTGACAGGACAAGGGGTGATGGTTTTAAACTAAAGGAGGGGAGATTTAGGCTGGATGTAAGGAAGAAATTTTTTACAATGAGGGTGGTGAAGCACTGGCACAGGTTGCCCAGAGAGGTAGTGGAGGCCCCATCCCTGGAAACATTCCAGGTCAGGTTGGACGGGGCTCTGAGCAACCTGATCTGGTTAAAGATGTCCCTGCTCACTGCAGGGGGGTTGGACTGGATGGCCTCTAAAGGTCCCTTCCAACCCAAAGCATTCTATGATTCTATGATTCTATGATTCTATGAAAGTGATGTTGAATGGGGGCACTGGACACCAGTAATGGATGTAACTGGTGGGACAGCTGGTGGGACAGTGGAGGTGCAAGGATGGCAGAGGCCCCTGCCACTGCACAGGGGCTCATGGTCCTAAGGGTCACCTACCAAGACAGGCCTGTTAAACCCAAAGCCACTGTCGCTGTAAAACAACAAGTCCAGCAACAAAGAGTTGGAGGGGTTTCAGATATGCCTGATAGGCTGTTGCATGCACTGTTGGCAGCTGTTTTAGTCTCGTTCCAGGGCTGGCTTTTTGCAGCATTTCTAGCTGGGATGCAGGGACACGGGGAAGGGGCCCTGGCAGACCGCTGTGCAGATCAGGGATGGGGCAGAAGGGCCTGCAACAAGCCATTGGCAGCAGAGGCTGGAGCAGCTCTTCCCTACAACCCTGGCACTGCCTGGAGCTTTTGTGTGGCTTTTGGCCTTTCATCCTATAGGCCTTTAATTTACTATTGGAACCTAAAGACAGCAGCTTGAGGGAGATATTTAGATGCTCTGTGTAGTCCAACACTTTTTCTGAATGGAGCCTAATAAATCAGATGTCTGCCCTGGGCTGTGGTATGAATCATTAGTGTGAATCCAAACTGTGTTGATCTTCCTTTAATTACTGACACTGCCCTGCTAACACAATCTGCAGCAATTCTTTGCCTGTTTTTATTTACAGCCTTTCAGCCCTCTTCCCAGTGACAGATCCCACCCTTTTTCTAATAAAATAAAGTACATCATCCTGGCTTCTCCATGCCAGCTTCACAAGGAAGGGGAAAATCCAAGAGGTTTCCCATTTGGGTTTTTTTTCCTTAATGTTTCTGTTTCAATGTATTTTCCACCAAAAAAATCAGCAGTTCAGCCCTTTGCACTCTCCTAGTTCACATAGCAGGAAGGCAGAGGAAAAGTACCAGGGGGAAAAGGATAGGTTTTGCTACACTGGCAATTTTTCTTCCTTTAAACTAAATGGATCACTCCCTCCAATGGAGGATATCAGCCCAAATCCATTCACTAAGGTAGATCTGGGCCGTTTTGTTCCAGCTGGGGCCATGTGTCCATCTGGACAATCAGAGCAGGACATTAGATGAGCATAGGAATGGGAAAAACATCTTTGGGATGCTGGGGTCATTCCCTCACACTCACATCACACATTTCTTTCCCTGGCGTTTCTCCTTTCTTTCTTCACATCATTCCTCTGGTCACAAGGCAGTTTTGAAAAGCCATCAGCAGCTTTCCTGATCCTGCACCAGGGACAAATAGCAAGCCAGGAGGTGACACTGAAGACTTTGATTTTTCCAACTGAGTAACAGCCTGCAGAGACCTGTCTCCGTGATGGGTGTATCCTCACCCTGGTAGAGTCACTTCTTAAATGGAGGCACCTTATCTGTGCCAGTGCAAAGGTCCTGATGAAGCAGCAGCATTAAAAATTATGATTCATCCTAATTTATTGCACTGGTGCCTAGGGACCAACCCAGACCAGCTTCCCTCTGTGCTAGGCATTGTATCAAGTGAGGCACAACACCCCCAAACAAAAGGGGAAAGTCAGAAAGGGAAAAGAGAAAAAGGGAGAGGGAGAACAAATATAGAAGATATTTTGGTGGATCATTTTCCTCTCCTTTCTCCCCTGCTGACTGCCAGTTTTATCCCACCCACAAACTCCTTCCAGCTCTGGCTAGGCATGCTCATCTGATTTTTGGCAAATGATTTCTTTAGCAAAGAAATGCAATTTAAAGGGGACTGAAGATACCCACACAGAAGTCTGTTTCTGCAAAGTGCTTAAGAGAAAAGAAAGAAAGAAAACACAAACCCAAAAGGTGGAAACAGATGAATGTTTCATTTTGGCTTCTGTTTTGGAAACAAGTTTTTTTTTTCATATCAAGATTCCATTTCCAATTTTTTCTAATTGTCAGCTAATGATTTTATAGTGGCAGTCCACTGTTGAGGGCTGAATATCTCCTTCCCCCTGCAGGGTCCGAGCTCAGCTCCCAGCTTCACGGCTGCCCTGATTCATGGGAATCAAAGGGGCATCTCTACGCAGCCTCCTACCTCCCCTTGTCCTCCACGGACATCTCCATCCCCACCACCCCAGGTCATTCTCAGTGGGAGAATACTTCATGCTTGATATAGTTTTAGGCTACCTGTACTGGTTTTCCCCTTGAGTTTGGAGGGGCAAGCAATCACAGCTGTCCTTCCAGCCCTCATCGCTTCCTAATCAGCAGTCTGGATCTCCACAGTAGAGCAGCCAAGGCATTAAAGGAGGAGGGGAGCATATGCTGCATCCCTCAGCACAGAGCAAAACATCTCAGCTACCATGAAATCAGGCAGTGTCCAGTCTTGCTGGATTAAAAACCCAGAGACACTTTGTAGTCACTCCTTGTGGTGCTAATCTTCCCTGCATGTGCAGCAACCTAACTGTGCTTCAGAGGATTAGCCTGAAAAAGGTCATATTCAGCTTTGGGGTGCGAGGAGAAGACACAAGACAGACCCTCAGGACTCTGCTCCCTTGGGAAAAGCCAGAAAAGCAACCTCCTCATGGGATGAAGGACTTTCCCTAGCCTTGATAAATGGACCAGGAATGTCCCCAGGCCCTCAGGGATGTCTCCTCTGAAACCTTACACAACAAACAAGGAGCAACAGGGTATTTTGATGCTTGACGTGCACAGGCTACTTCTAGCTACTCCTATTTCTTACTCCACTGCTACCCACAGACAACCTCTGTTCCTCAGCAAGTGCAGTTCTGACCAGTCCTCAGGCATATTGTCCACTACTTGGCACCCAGCAAGAAGACAGACCTCTCTCTTGTCCCAACCTCAGAAGGCAGAATGTGCTGGAGCGGCCTTGCTTACCTCTGGGGAGGGGAACTGGGATTTGTTTCCATCAATCGGGGCAACCAAGAGCATGTCCTGGAGGATCGTTGTCATGTGCTGAGCCATGACCTTCTGCTGGTCAACACTGCAGTGGTTCTCCAGGGAGATGATGACAGGGTATGGCGAGGTCTGGAACAAGACAGAAACACACATCATCAGTGAACTCTGAAATTTCACCAGTCTATAGCAATTGATATAAAACCCAGTGCTGTTTTCTCTGGAAATGAGTGTGTCAACAGTAGGGTCTAGTATTCTGCTAAAATGACCATTTGTTAAAAATGGACAAATTTGACTGCACAGTAGCTACTCAGATCTCTGCTGATGCCTTCCAGAGATGATGATCCAATGGACAGGGCAGCAGGCTGGGTCAGGATGCCTCCCACAGACTTTCTGGGGCACTTTGATGAGGGTCCCTGTGCCTCCATTCTCCACTTGCACACCTCAGAGGAAGGACTGGGAAGGGAGGCTTTGAAATTTGCTCAAATCCTTAGGTGACATGAATCCTTCCTCCATTTGTGCATAGGCCTGACCTGGTTTCCTGCGCCCCTCCTTGACGTTTTGTGTGCTGAAGGCATTGTCATTGTCACTGCTTTAGAGCCCACAAGGAAACTTGATACTAGCTCTCAAGTGCACTGAAGGAAAATAGCAGAAAGCCCAGTGAGTCTGGACAGGCCTAAGGTTTTTTAAAGGCTGCTGGCTCAGCACTGCCATACAAGATCTGCTGATTCCTTTTAAAGCAGAGTAGAAGCAGTCCTTTGCATCAGTCCCTCCAAAACACATGCACATGGATTTCTCTAAACTAGGAACGGACCCTGAGACATCAAAGCCACACAAATCATGGGCTTGTTTGCGTTTCCCACCAGGTATGCTCAAGATATTGGCATTATTTTCATTGCAATGGGGTCGAGGATGCAGCTGTGCTGGTATAGATCCAAACTCACCCTCAGATAGTGCTCTGCCTGTTCAGCAACTCTGAGGAATGATCTCTGCAGAAAGCAGAACATGGATGCCCAGAGAGAAGGACACATCTTGTACCCATGAGAAATGTTAAGGTGAAGTCTTCATTGTTTATGCTCTCTGCTGGGAGGGCAGAGGCCTGCTATAAGTCTTGGACTGTGCAATATGAGAAAACTTAGAGGGTCCCAGGTCCCTTGTCCTTACTTTGAAAGCATAGTTCTTGATGGCCTTAATGACATCGCTGAAGAGGATCTTGGAGGTGAGAGTGTAGCCATGATAAATGACGGGCTCCGAGTTAGGGCCATCCCAGCAATCCAGTTCCACACAGCGGCAGCCTTTGGTGAGGGCTCTGGAAACAAAGAATGGACCTAGTTGGGTTCTAAATCGTCTGCTCCATCTCAAAATGAGGGTGCATCAGGCGCAGGTATTGACTGGGAAGGCTGATGGGAAGTTTAGGGAGCAAGGGAGAAAAGAGGAGCTTGGAAAAATAGGAAAGCAGATGGAGAAAGGATGGGATCAGGAGAGCTCAGAGTCAGCAAAAAGAGATCAAGGTTGAGCAAGGAAAGCACAGTGGGATCCGGGAAAGGAGGTAGTGAAAGTCCAAGGTAAGAATTATCCAAAGAAGACATAGTGAGTGCCAGATAAGAAGGGACACTCATGACTGTGCCCCAAGTCTTTTCCCAAAGATGGTGAAGAGAAGAGAAAATTGAGAGTGGCTGCATTGGAAGAAAGACAGTAAGACAGTCAGCCTTAGAAGCCAGGTCACAAAGCCTGGATGATGTGACTTCTTCATCTAGATCTGATAAGACATGAGAGATGAATCCTCAGAGCTGTCAGAGAGGGAGCTGTGAGAGCTCCACAATAGCTGGGGATACTGCTGAGACTACAGACTGAATTTCCACTTGAAACTCCTGCCTCTACGTATCCATACTTTCATTTTAATTTACTTTCAAATGTAGGTTCCCCCTGAACAGACTTATCTGTCTAGGAGGTGATCTTGTCTCTTTTACAGTAACTCCCTCTATGTTTCAGATAACACAACTCCTTTAACTCACTGCAATAAGAATCAAGGAATATTTTTTTTTACAACCAAAACATAATTCTGTAATTTTAAGATACTGTAAGAGGAATTCAAACAGTACTGAAAAGCAACTTGTGCCAGATTTCACTCTCTCCTCTTTTGAGGTTGTGACTCTAGACAGCCATTGCTCCCCAAGAATCAGATAAGTAATAAACAAAGATAGAATTGCAGTCAGTGGCTTGCTTACAAGGAAACATTATCTCACTTGATAAAAGTACAGGTCATAGCAGAAGTAATGTAAGGTGGTTGTGCAAGTTAGTAAAGGCCACTGCACACATCTGGCCATGAGACGTCAGGCAGCAGTCGTTGTTAAAGGCAGAAATAGGCAACACCTAATGTTCTGTCCAGGGACGCTCTGGGAGCATCTAAGCTGCTAAAGAGGGACCAGGCATAAGTTTCCTGGTCACCCACACTGCTTCATTAGCTCACATCCCACTTCTTTTTTTGGACCACTCCATCTAGCTCTCTCCAAAGTAAACCCCAGCATGGTTCTAGGGATAGTCCATGCTGGGGGCTACTCCCAAAAGGCAGCACAGATCATAAACATCATGACAGTATGCATCATTTTGGCTCCTTCCAGTCCCTACACAGTCCTGCAGCTGTGCCCCAGAAATATTTGCACCCTACAAGTCCCTTGCACAAATGATCTGCTGCCATATTCTGGGGTATGCAACAGATCCCCTCAGCATCATGCTTTGAAAACATTGTGCTAGAGGGCTGCAATCCAGCCTCCACATGATTGCAGATACTTTAAACTGGTCCCAAACGTAGTAATTATACATCTTACAGTCAGGTGGACAACACCTGGGGCCCAGCAGAGACCCAGGTCAAAGTGCTATGAAAATGGGGGCATGGCCAGCTGGTTTAGAAACAGCTCACCCTGACGTGAACATGGGCCAGTTCACATTACCTGGTCTCAGGGTGGGAGATTCCTTCTTGGTCCTCTTGCTTCTAGCAGTAGAGAGGCACCCTATGTCTTCTGTAAGAAAGTGGTCAACCCCTCACACACACACACAAACACACATTACCTGATATAGGCTTCTGTGCTGCTTGGACCTGTGAGCTGGTCTTCCATAAGATAGGTATTGTGTGAGGATGACACCAAGTAGTGACTGAGAGGTTGAGTCATGTCCTGGTAAACTTTACGGTGGGAGGAGTTGAATATATTCCCATCATCAGACAGCAGGTACATCAGGAAACCATCTTTGGTCATGGCGTTACCCCTTTTGGCTGCCAGGTAAAAAGACAGAAACCCCATACTGAAAATGTGACACCACCAGGTTGTGCCATCATCTTCACCATGATGCCTGCTGATCTCCAGAGGATCTCAAAGGCAAAATGTGCTCCCTAGGCATTCAGCTAATAGTAAAGATATTGATGCTGTTCAGACAATGATGACAGCTTCATCTGCCTGAAAATGCTTTACAACCCCTTCACCAGCATGGCTTTTTACAACACTTACTGTCCTTGATAACACCTTAAAAGTGTCAAAGACAGCACTTACCTTGCCTGTCTCTAGAGCTCAACAGTATAAAAATCTACATTTGAGCACTTCAAGTTTCCTTCATGCCAACACAGAAAAGTTGTCAGATGTCTAAACATCTGGATAAAACCTGTCTGGATTACCCAATGAATACATGATTTGCAAAGGGTAAATGCAATATTATCCAGCTTTGGGGATAAATTGAGATCTCCCCATCTTGAGGACTGAGCTAGATCTCAGTCTAATTCCTAAGTCTGACATCTGCAAACCATTGTCCCACTCCTGAAGGTATACCAGGAGAGCGCAAAAACAGCCTAGGATCCTCTGTTCATTTCTTGAATGTGTCCTCCAAGGTGCTCCAGACTGGCAATTCACTTAATTTCTGAGCAGAAAGATAGTTCTGTGATTGCTTTCCTAAACAGCTGTCATCTTCTTGGCCCTCTACTCAGAGACCTCATCACCTGATGGCTTTTCAGGTGCCCACATTCAAAAACATCTGCCTCCATTGCTGCTTCTGGAGAACAGAAATATTGCTACATTCTTAACCTTGCAAAGCCACGCGAGGTCTTGTCATTTGAATAAGCCATCAGAGCCTTTCCCAGAGGAATTTCATCACCTTCTAGCCAACTCCATATCCACCCTCTCCAGCTGCTCAGTGTACCCAAGCCAAAATTGAAGAGAAGTATTTCCCAGGCTCTCCTGTGCCCTCCTCTCTAAGAGCTGCTAATGTTCCCCTAGAAGACTGGTGTTTTAGAAGCAGCTGCAAGGAGAAAATGACACACATGGCTACAGAAGAAAGCAACAGCAGAGCAATTCATAGTTCATCAAGAAAGCAAGATTTTGAACCAAGCCAGCCAGGGGTTCCAACCTACCTCTTTCATTGGGCTCATATCTCTGAATTAAGGCCGGGGCAGCAACAACAGCATCTTCTTCTTGCTGTGTCTCATAGAGGAACCTCACCAGGTTCTGGCAGGACATGAACCCTTCTGCATCTGAGTACTTTTGGAAGATCTTGTCTATTTCCTTCCTCTCTGTCAGTATCTTGTAAAATTCCTCTATCTCATCATCCTCCAGAGCCTCTGTTTTGGACTTGTCACAGTGCTGTAAACGTAGAGGGGAGAAGGAGTGAAAACCTTCTTTCCTTCTGGCATATGCCAGCCGTAATCTGCACCAGGGCTACACAACGCAGAACACAAAATAATTGGAAACAGTTACTGGCCAGTCAATGACAATGGTTCTCATTGACAAGGCCAACAGTCATATAACAGTTACAATTATTATTATTATTATTTAGTCATATTATTAGTGTGCTGAAAAGCAGCAGGCATGGCCTTGAGCTCCACTGCCATGTGTACTGTGCAAACCATAAGTTAAAAGGACAGCTCCTGACAATCTAAGTACAAATCAAGGCTCAAGAGAAATGTACCTCTTGATCTCAAGAGGTGGAGGAATATAGGGAAACAATTAACTCTATGCATCTTAAACTATTGATAGAGACCGTGGCCAAAAATCCTGTAAGTAAAGCGAAAAGGGCCTTCCCCTTGACCTGAGTGGGTTTGAGCTCAGGCCTGTCAAGGCTAGTAGTAGGGCTGGTTGCAAAGATGGTATCAAAACTGACTTTAAAAAAAATCCCGCCAAACATGTGCATGTTTAGGTATGAAAAAATCCCTCTTTCCACGGAACTTTTCCATTCTCATTCAAAAACCACCAAGTAACAAAATCTCCGCAAAATTTCAAATCAGATATCAGCTTCTCAAGGAGCTGTAATTCAAATTCTTCATGCCCCCATGTTCTTCTGTGGTTTGAACTTCTCCACTAGGTGACAGTTCTGACAGAGCACCACAGTCAAGACTTGACTGACCATGAAAGATGAGGAATTTAAGATACACAAGTTAGTCTCTCCATGAAGGACAACACCTTTTCCACCAAGAAATATTTCCAGTTTATTTAAAATAATCCCAGGTTCAATTTGCCATCAGAAATGACAATTTTTCTGTGGCAAATCCTGATATGAATTTTGTTGTTTGTTCCTAGCAGAAGTCTTCATGAAGAGATGAACAACCATTTTTCAGTCATCTCTGGGATGTAAATGTCTGCATTAAATATGGGCTGAGCAAAACAACTGCAATGGAAAGCAAGAGCCTACCTCAGAGGAATCACTGATGGCAGGGAGCATTATACTGCTTCCAGGTGGTTTTCCCTGCAAATTTCAGCAGTCAACCCACTTCTAGTTAATGCCTTGTTATTATGATGATTCCCTCTCTCTCAATATCTAAAGCAAGCAAATAGACCCTTAACAGTGGTCTCCTCATCTCATAACGCCCACTCACTTCTTACATTTCAGGTAAGTCTGAAAAATCTCCTTTTTGGCATGGATGCCAAAACCCCTGCAGGACATGGCTTGCCTTACTTAGTCTTTGGCCTAAAAACTTCTCTCCTTCAGGCCTGAACTTGAAATGGAAAGTGTGCTCCAGGCGCTCAGAGGAGGCTGTGGTGCATTTCATTTCACCCTTGCTATGGACAAGTTGCTATCAGTTACTACGACTTAGTTGACAGATGGTAACTTGTCAAACCAGAGGAATTAAATTGCTTTCCATCTTTGATCTCTTATGACAGATAGAGCTATTGTCCTGGGTTTTATGACCATGTCTCAGCTTAAGCAGTCATCATACTAACCTCAACCTAACTCTGCTAATGATCTCAGCGATGGCCATGGTGGCTTTGGCAGTGCCCCAAGCAAGATGGTAATGAGGGACTTTCATCCCCTGCAAATCCCCCACTGGTGTCCTTCACTATCTGTTTACCGTGCACATATAAAACCAAACAAAATGGTCATGATGCACAGCAATTCACAAACTGAACCAAGAGCAAAAAATTCAACTTGTCCTGACTTCAGAATCTGCTGGGTAGAAGCTATGGGCTCATTTCACGGATGGGACAACCTGTGAAATGCTCAGTAGTACAGACACCTTCAATTAGATTTGAGCAGTCCAAGAACTGCTCTTTTCTTTGCTACCTTCCATGTCTGCATGATGACATGTTGTGGCTTTGGCAGATCTCACAAGCTAAGCTGAGTGTGATGTTTAGCAACTGAAAAAGGAATATAAAGAGGGAAACCAACTTGTGGAGACTGCAGGGATGCCATGAATGACAGACGTTCTTTTATTTAAGACACAACATGGAAAATTACATACTACTTCTAGAAAACTGGCATTATAACTGATGTGCCTTGGGAATTTCGTTCATTAGTGGCCATTAAAGGTTGTGATGGAAATAGGACAATAGCATTGGCATCATAGTCATATTTCAGGACAGATCAGATGCACGGTATAAAACTGAGCTCCTTCTGCTTGGGCTACAAGAGCTCCAAATTAGAAAGAGGATCTCAACCCAAATACTGTGCTTTACCTCACTTGTATGGATCATGAACCATGAGTCCTGAATGAACCTTGGCCTTCCAGAAAAAGTCAGAACCTTTCTGATGCACCAGAATGAATATTCAAGTTGAAATGAAATGAGTAATTAGAGGAGCTTTGCAGAGTTTCTGGTTGCATTGCATATGTCTAAAACCTAGATGTGGACACAGAGTTATGTGATAAAAAGTTAGAATAATGTGAGAACATGCCCTGCAGCTCTCTCTTGAATCCTTGATCACCCTTCCTTCTTGTGACTGAATGAAGAAAAACTCACTAAGACAGAAAAGATCACCCTTTTAATATGCTGCAATGTCTCTCAGTCCATCTAAGTTTAGGCAGTATGTAAACTGAAAATGTAATTGCTTTAGGAGCAAGACAGACTCTTCCTGGAGGCAATTCAGCCCACAAGAGATCTGAATTAACCTCCAAGGAGCCTCTCTTTCCAGTGGCTATACAGGAAACTTATAACAATTACATGCCTAATGAGGGTACTTAAACTAGCTGCCTGCATTTAGATGGGCTGAATCAAGGTCTAGTAATTACTTGGAGTCCTTACGCAAAAAGAGAATTGAACTTCATGAGTTTCCACTCCTAGAGCTCCCTTGTTAACTCCTGCAATAGCAGAAGAGGTTCATTGAATGAAGAGGAAACTGCGCCTCTAAAAAAACAAAGGGTGTCTTTTCGGTGGTTTGAAGTTTGAAGATGTAGGGAGTGATTCATCTGACATATGTGAGATGTATCCTTTAGGATGAGGTGAATCGCACCCCAGTCTCCGTTATTGGCTTAACTTACACAGACTGCAAAGGAAGTGTAAGTGTTGCTGACTATTTCCAATGTGGATGTCTGCACTGGAGACATCTAACTCAATCAGAGGAATCCCAGCCTTATTTGCTGTTCTTTCAGGGTCTTCCTGAGCAGGAAATAAGCATGAGATATGCCAACCAGAGCGGGCAGTACATATAGAAGATTTTGCAAGCTGAAATTCTTTAAGGTCTGCTGATGACCTTCCCCCAATTCTTGCAGAGTTACTAGAGATAGAGAGAGACCTCCATAAAGCAAGGATTAGGAAACTTGTACCTCCTTTGGGGGAAGGTCCTAGTGAGATCTTGCTAACCTTCCCTGCTATCTGCTTACAGGAAGGAGCAGGAGAACTACTGCCCAGTGCCCAAAACCACCCACATGTTTACCACTAATCAGAAAAAGCATTTCTGAAACTGCCCACCCATGAATTCAAATCCTGCTTTGGACAGGACGGAAGTTTGGAAATTATCCAGATGTTTTATCTCACCTCAGCAGGAAGGCTTCTTTAGAGAGAAACCAAAAGCTTAACAACTGAGAAATTTTCATCCCTTTCTTATCTTCTAATAGGCTCAGCCAGCAAGCCAAGTCTTGAGAATTTAAAAGTGTATGTCCCTGACCAGATTAAATGTGCCTTGGGCTATTATCAAGCAAGCTGGCCCAGGCTTGGGTGCAATGTTATGTATCTATCATGAATCTTGGTGGGGGTGGTGGTGGTGGTGTCCTAATTTGCACTTTCTTTTTGTTTACACCTGTCACTTGGCATCCTCCTCCTCTGAGAAGGTGAGGATCTGGGTTCATAATTGTAACCAAACCAATTTCAGCCAGACTTAGGCATTGACATGTGGTTGTGGCACGCACAACTCCTGAAACACCTGGGACTCAAAGTGCACTTGAACTTCGCTTTTCCCTTTTTTTCGCATTATCCATGTTTGCATCTCATCTTCTCTGAATCCTGGCAAAATTGGGCATCAACGGTAAAGAAAGACCTTAACACACCTTCATCAAAACATTGTGCTGGCCTAACTTAGTTGTTAGTGGGAATCTGCTGAGCATCAAAAACCAAGAGTCCTTCCTTGGTACAAGAAAAGATGCTAAGAGTTCATTTTAGCTTAGGTCTCCAACCAAAGGTGAAAGCTGTGGGAGACCTAGACCTCAGGTAACAGCAAATACTTTATCTGCTTGCTCTCATTACCTGGAAAATCTTCTTGGCATGATAGTCATCGACTTCAATGTTCACTTCTTTCAGGAAGTCCTTGAGCTCTTTCAAGCTCATCTTGTTGTCTTTGTTTTTATCAGCTTTCCGCAGGCAGGTATGAATCCAGCTGCAGGATGATGTAAGGAAGTCTTTCCAGCTCAGTGCCTAGCCTAAATACCACCCTTCTGATGCCCATGGTGGGGGACCAATCTCTTCTAAAGACTCTGAACCACCTCTCCAGCTGCTGTATATCAGCATGCTACCAGTGAACAGCTTACATCATCTCACCTTCTGCTCTGAAAGAGCAAAATGGTGCTTTTGCAGAAGCAAAATGCGCTGTAATACAACAGATCATGACAGGGGAGAAGCTTTTCACCATCTGGCCAAGGCTGGATTAGCTCTCTCTACCCTGTAGGAGTTTCTGCTTCAAACTCATTCTAAAAACAATCTTTAAAAAATGCCCAATCTGGATGTTAAGCAGAGTAAACCTCAGGATTAGCAAATACCAGCTGAGGCATTCAGTAGCATAACATTTTAACTGGGCCTTTTAAAATAACCCCAAGAAAGGGAATTAACTGACAGCCTTGGGGTCTGTAGACATAACCCTGAAACAGAGTATTCTCTACAGCTACCACTGCATTCAAATATTTCTGAACTATGGAGATATGTGTAAACTGCTTGTAAGTATTGTTTGTCTCATGGAAAGTAATCTTCTGTCTTTAAAAATCTTGGCAGGTGCTAAGCAATGACCTCACACCACATCTGTCTTAACCTGGTAATATTAATATTCCCCTTCTTTAGACAGGGAAACCAAAACAAAGAGGCTACATTTCCCCAGCTCCCAAGGACACTCCAGGCCCCTGAACCAGGGTCTCACTTGGACTGATTCTTCCCAGAAAACCAAGTTCAAGTCATCAAGCTCCCATGTGCAGAGGATGCTCTGCTGGGAGCACAACACCATCCACCCCATGGTGGAGAACACCCCCTCCACAATTTGCACTCCAAAGAGAGTCTGCTCAGCATCTCAACGTGGTGCCAATGGCGGTGCCACCCATTCACACCTGACCCCCGCACCTCGGCTGCTCTTCACAGACTTCCCTAAAAATAACAGGCAGGAGTAACGTGCAACTCCAGCGAACCAAGAGGAAATCCAGTCTGTCACGGCCAGAGGTGAGCAGCAGGGTTGGATAACACTAAATGTGTGTAAAAACTACTATTTTTGCTCTAATCACTGCAAAAAAACACCTTTTTTTAAAAGTCTGTAGTCATTTCCACTGATCATGAGCACCCAGAGGTCATGCACATATCCAGAGTCGACTCTGGAAGGCAATATGTGGGTAGTAAATGCATCTGCAAAAGAGTACACCCAGGTCCTGCCTGCGAACGGAGGATGCTTTCCTGTTATATCCCTCCCAGGGAGGCTGAGCAATGTAGGAGGGAAATCAGAGAGCCCAAGAGGAGCACAGGCACACAGTGGGCCCTCTCACTGTAAGGGCAAGCAGCAAAGAGAGAAAAAGGAGACTACAGACAACTGGGGCCTCAGCCTGTTGTTTCAAACAGCAGTGTTCAGTCCCCAAAACACCCAAATTCCCCATGCATCTGGATCCCCTCAGGTTTGAGAGAGCTTAGAGGAGCTGGACAATCTGAGCACTTCAACTTAAATTCTTCTCATCTGATACAAACACCATCTTGTAGCCCTTGTGGGTCTTCCTTTCACCTTACACACCTATTTGGGCCTGGGTGGACTAGGAAAAAGCTGTTCCCATTCCTGTATACATCCAGAGTGAGCCTGCTTCCTGCCTCTTGTTTTTAAAGGATCTGCCAGCTTCAGGGCTACCAGCTTTCTGCTAGAAACCAGAGAGGGATGACTGAAACTATCTGGCAGATATCCCATGAATGTGCTCAGAACATAAATGCTGCAAAACTTTTGGTAACTGAATTCCAACCAGAAGAAAAACTCATACATAAATCCCAGAATCAAAGTAGACAGTGCCACGCTACTCAGATTAAGTCCCCTGTATTTTCTGATCTAAATACTTCCCTGCACACATACCTGCAATATTTGCTAAATAACCTATGCCAGCTTGTTGCAGGGTTGAATCTGAGGCTTAATAAAACAGTACTGTTATGTATAAGAACATCAGAAGTACTCATCAAGCATGTAGGAGTTTTATCTTTGTAGGAATACAGGACTGGAAAGGACACATAAGACACTAAATCGAGTCCCTTACTACTACCACAGGCAATTCCATCATCTTATAATCTGAACAAACCCCATCTGAAACTAGCAAGGATTTTGCTTTCAATACTTGTTTTCAAAATCTTGCTCATTCCCTACTTGCTTTGCAACGTTTTGGAGGCTGGAAAAGATACAGTGCAAGGCAATTCTCCAGTCATGGGGGACAGGCAGGGGATCCAACTCTTCTCCTCGTCTACTGACTCTTCCCCTTCTGTGCTCACAGATGCAGAGAACACTTCTGAGGTTTAAGGAAGATCTGAGTAAGCCCACGCTGCCAAGCAAACCCAGTGAAGACATACTAAATTTAAAATCCCAGGCTTTAATTAAACATCATCAAATTTCAAATGAGAAATCATGCTGTTCTGTAATTCCAGGTTACGTTAAACGGCCTGAGACAATCCCAGATTGGAAGCCAGTACTGCACAGTAATTACTCTTCCAGAAATACGGCTTGCCTGCCCACCCTATTTAGCTTTGATTCTGCTTTCCAAAGGCAGAGAGGCACTTTTCCACGCTGGAAATTTACAGCCTTCTTCCCTTGCAAATGTCATTGTTATTTTTCCCCCCTTAGCAATCTTGTCTCTTCTTATGGGGAAGTTTTTCAGCAATATATTCAATTTGACACACTCCAGGGACAACTTGCTGTAGCCCAGATTTTCCCCACACACTGTGGGGTGGGGAAGCCTTCACATTTAAAAGGAAAACTGCCAGGGTGCAACATTTCCAACAACACAAAAGTTTCAAGATTTTAACTTGTCTAGGCACTGCTCCCTACCACCATGAACACAGAACTGATAACATTGCTGAGGAATGACCTTACAGCCTAGAGCTTGAAAAAACATCCAAAAAGACACTCATAATGCAGGAGATAAACACAGCATCCCATGCACATCAGAACTAATGGAGTCTGATTCCTTTAAATGAACAGCACTATGGTTGTGCAAGTGCTTATTAGACTTCAGAGAATCCACAGAAGAGTAAAGCCTGACGAAAGCTCAGCATTTATGTGCCATCTCCTTCATCATCAGTACATTATTACCCAGCAGGGAACCCACATGGAGTGAAGCCTTGACTGAGGGCAAGGCTCCCTGGTGCCTGCCCAGGCTTAGACTCCAGCTTTGTCATTTTCCCCAGATGAGGATTTTGCATCTCCCCTCCTCTCTGCAGATGCTTTGATGTTGAACAAGGCATGAAGCTCACAAAGCCTTCTCTCACTGAGAGCATTATCTGGTTTCCTCGCTGATAGCTGGATGCCTATCTTCATGGAGCTTAAAGGAACTCAATATTTTATGACTGCTGCAGCTCTGTCAAATCAGGGTGAAATCGGCCAACAGGTTCATACGTCACGGTCAGGGCCTCAGACACACAGGGACTGCACAAATCCACCAAACACTGCACCCACAGATATCCTCTCTTTTTATATGGATGTGAGACCTGTGGTCGCAAAGCAACTTATTGAGTGAAATGCAGCCTTGGGGAAAATTCCCTGTGAATTCAGCAGAGTCAGGATTTCACCCAATAACTAACTCCCTCTCCATTTCACAACTAATTTGCTCTCCTTTCCTGCTCTGCTACTTTTCCTTTCCAGTGTCTGCATTGTCACTAGAGCAATTGCTAATTCTTTCAGGGCAAAACTTCCTCCCATGCTGAGGCAAAGAAGGAGTAATTTCACTAAAGTCAGTGGAGCTACCCCAGAGTAAATTTGGCACTCAGAAGAGGAGAACCAGTTCCCTCGCCTTGTATTACTGAGAAACATGATAAACAGTACGGGCTTTTCATGCCTTGCCAAAAAGTGCCTGTTCTGGAGTTTACTGCTATGCAAGTAGAACAGACCCCTGAAGAATACAAAAAATAATGATTGTTTTATCTGGAGCTCCCTGAAAGAGGCAATTATTTGATTAAGGAGCTATGTGAAGCCTGAATCCACTCTTAGTTGTATCACTGTAAAACAGGGCAAAAAAGCATTGGAAACGAGGGAGTGTGCCCGGGTGCAAAATCAGTGCGAGAGAAAACTCAGTGCCCAGGGCCAATAGGAAAAAAAAGGGGTTAGTCTACTACCTCCACCCACAGAGAAAGACAAGTGCATCTTTGTGTGTGATTAATCGCTTTATAAGGCAAAGGATACTGTTGGAGCTTCTGTTTCTGGTTCATGGAGTTGCTGTGGGCTATGATTTTCCCAAGGCCGGAGATCCAGTGGTTGGCATCATCCTCTGAACTCGCAATGAGGTCCAGGTTTTTCCGCTGGTCTTTGAAAATGATGGAAAAGCAGCGATACTCTGGGACATCCTTGGCGTATTTTTCCATACCTTCTGTTTTATGGCCTGCCCTCACATCCCGAATATCTTCAATGGAGACTGTGGAAAGAAAGCAGAGCCTGCTGTCAGCAGGGGTTCAGTCAGCCTTATCTCTACTTGGTAAGGCATAGTAAGAAATTATTCTTTCTTCTTTTTCTGTGACCTCTGGAGGACTCCCTTCCCTTTCCCCCCTTCCCCAAACTTTGGTACCAAAGAAAGCTCAAATCAAAAGCAGCAGAAAGAGCAAGAAATTAAAAAAAAAAAACACAAACTATTTCCCATGTTCTTGTTTAACAAAGAAGCAGAATGTGCACTAGATGCCATACTGTGATATCAAGTTTATGAGATACAAATCACTGCCAAGAATTTGGTTCCAGTCCTTGGAGCACCCCTGATTTGATCTCTGCCCCCATCTGAGAGTGGGGAGAGTGGAGCTGTGCCTCCCTGTGAACATCACCTCACAGGAAAATGAGAAGTGACTTCAGTAAGAGGAGGGCAGGGACCAAAATAGTCATTCTTTAGTTTGCAAAAAAGTGAGAAGGTAAAATTTAAAATCCCATATATCCTTCTCAGTCACACTAGTGCAAATTAGGGAGGCAAAGACCAAAGCTTCAGAGCAGTTTGGTGTCACCCATCCTCCATCCTTACCCCTGTCAAGGGTAGACTTGGTCCTCTTTGCTGTAAGAAAGCAAAACACTGCTTTCAAGACCATCCTTCCCCATTTCCATCCCTGCCCTTCAGCTAGGGGAAACGTGCTGTGAAGTCGCACCAGGTTTGCAAAATGCACACACAAGGCAATCCAGAAAGAGCGGTGCATTCAAGCGACTACACTATTAAACAAATGTAAGTAACAGAGACACCCCTACATTGCCCCTGAGAGCATGCAGATGCCCTCAAACTGTGTTGAAATCAGGCAAGCTCCCAGCAGCATGCACAGCCTCTTTTTGTCTTTCATGGAGTTGATGGGCCACTTGATACATCTACAAAGGACTGAGAGGAAACAGCAGAAACTGCTTAATCACATTGGACTGCTGAGAAACTTAACACTGAAGAAAGGTTAAATACACACAACTGATGGCAAAAATGTTTGCAAACTGTGTTGGAGTCCATAACTGAGAAAGTCTCATTGCATTTTCTTGGGTGGGAGACAGCCCGGTTAACATTTTGCAAACATCTACCGATACCATCTCAGGGCACACATAGAAAAGGCAACACACCTGAGAGACATTCAGCCATCTTCTATAACAAGCATGCCAAAAAATAGATATAATCACAGGAATCTGAAAAAAAAAATGGCTTAACTTCTCCTTACCTCAAACTGTAAATTACAGGTAAAAATTATTTCATGTGTCACAGATATGTGAGATCGATTTTATTTGTGCTTATCTTGAAGGAGTGTCCTGGTTTCAGCTGAGTTAGAGTTACTTTTCTTCCTAGTAGCTGGCATAGTGCTGTGTTTTGGATTTAGTATGAGAAGAATGCTGATAACACACTGATGTTTTAGTTGTTGCTAAGTAATGCTTAGACTAGTCAAGGACTTTCTTTTTCAGCTTCCCATGCTCTGCCAGGTGCACAAGAAGCTGGGAGGGGGCACAGCCAAGATAGTTGATCCAAATTGACCAAAGGGCTATTCCATACCATATGACGTCATGCTCAGTATATAAACCGAGGGGAGTTAGCCGGGGGGCAGCGATCACTGCTCGGGGACTGGCTGGGTGTCGGTCGGCAGGTGGTGAGTGGTTGCATCACTTGTTTTCTTTTCCCTGGGTTTTGTTTGTCTCTCTCGTTCTCCTTTTCATTACAATTATTATTATTATTATTATCATTATTATTATTATTACTATTATTATTATTTTATTTCAATTATTAAACTGTTCTTATCTCAACCCGTGGGTTTTCTTACTCTTGCCCTTCCGATTCTCTCCCCCATCCCACCGGGGAGGGGGAGGGTGAGCGAGCGGCTGCGTGGTGCTTAGTTGCCGAGTGGGGCTAAACCACGACAAGGAGCTTTGTTGAAAAGCAGTACATAAGTGTAAAATATCCCCACTGTTCAGCTGAATAGGAGAAACTTGCCTTTAAACATCCATTTTATCTGCTCCTTCATTTAAATTGGTGCAATTTCACCATTAAATTGCCCAATTCATTCAAAGTCAACACTGCAGAGAAACACAACTCAGTATGCACCCTGCACATTGTAGCATGGCTGCTCTGGGATCATCTAAAATTCATCAGATGCTCATTAGAGTTTGATAACTTTCCTTTTTTCCCAGGGCAGTCATGATAATGCTCGGCTGCTGGGGGAAAAAAAAAACCAAACCAAACCACCCAAAACTTCAGTCTTCACAAATCAGTGACTTTCCAAAATCAACACTTGACATTTGCTTTAAATTCTCACCACATGTTAGGGTGGTCAAACATCTTCCACAGCACTTTGATGGTTTGGTTCCTATACAAGAACATACCATGAGGACCTTCCTGGAGCTGGCAAAGCTCCTCCCTGACAACTACGAGCAATTATCTTTGTGTGGTCTTTTATTATCACTTTGTAAAGGCCAACAGTTGATCAGTCGGAGGGGAGGGGAGGAAAAGGTTGGGTTGGGATGGGCTGCTGTGGAATTACGTTATCTGGCCAATTTACCGTACAGTGAAAGTTTATGGTTTTGAGCACTAAAATCATCCTTGAAAGAAAAGGGCTGCAATTCCCTTGTAGCTGGGCTGCCTTGCTGGTGATTTTGCCCTTTAACTAGGACATTGGGCAAATGACAGTGATTGTGCCTTAGGTAGAACTACACCCTTAATGTTAAAGGATGCTATCATGTTCAGACAGATTCAGTTCAGTCAAAAAGTCTAAAGTTTAGCTAGGCTGCTTTTATAGCCAATGGGAAAAAAAGAAGCTTTTGGAATACAAACATTCTGTCCTATTTAGACAAAAACTTTAGGTTAAAATAAATCATACCCTTAATCCATGGCTACAACAGACCCTTGACCAAAAGGAATTCCAGGCTGAGCATCTCAGATGCAGACATGTGCCATGCAGATGGTCCGTAAGTAGGTGATTCTCCTCCCCTCCTGGTCTCTTCTGGTTATGGCAGTGCAAGTGGAAGGATCCTCCTGTTGTTCCTCATCACCTGCCAGCTGCTCACCACTGCTTGGCTCATAAGAGTTATTGTCCCTTCAGAATGGCTAGCTAGTCTGTTTGCGCAATCAATCCCTAAACTTTGGGTTGGCAACGACCTGGTGTTTCCAAGACTAGAAAATCTGATGTTAAATATTGGAAATTTAGAATGGATTCTTTGGAAACCATTACCTGGCAAAGTGAATCTGCTGGAAAAAGAGAGCTGTGTGGGAGGAAAAAAAGATTGAAAACCTGTGTCTGGAAGGGCTGCCTTGATCTCTTTGGGTTATGCTGAGAAGAGGATGATAGAGGGCACAGAGCTCCTCAATGTAGAAAAGGTACAAAGAAGGCTGAAGAACAGGATTAGTAGTGTCTACTGTCATCACACAAGAGACAAGGAGAAACTATCAACACAGGAACTGTTAAAAAAGCAGGGTAAGGGAGGACACTTTTTAAAGCTTTCCATAGCTTGGTCGTGTGTACTGCTTTCATCTATCAATAAAAAAGCTGAAGCCAAAGGAGTCGGCCCAAGCCATCTGCAAATGTTATCTCTTTTCTGGAAAATCTTAACCCAGCATGAGTACATTATCAGCTGCTCCCAGACAGTGAGCATACTGTATGAACAGTCCCAAACTAACTGTGTGCTCAGCTGAGCTATCTGCAAGGAGAAATCAGAAATAACTGGGGGACAGAGATGTTTCACAGCAGAGGAACACTTACAGCAAATACCCATCAATCATGTATCCCTGCAACCTCCCTGTTCCTTCCCCATCACACCACAGCGGGGAGGTAACCACAAGCAGAAGAGACTCTGGAAAGTTTGCATCTGCTTCTCCTGAGTGTTTACGTCTGCTGAAGAGGTGGTTTCTGTAAAGCCCAAAACATGAAGCACAACACAAGGAAGTTTGTGTCCTTCCTGGCCTCCAGACATCGAGTCAAACAGGTTATATCCTGGTCAGCCTTCCTGGCTGCTGCGGATGCCGCTTGGCCAGTGCCACAGCTGAAGGCTGCCCACTGACATGGACATATAGCAGCGTTCCCTGGAGCTGGTGAAATTACTCCTGTCTGAACTAGTCTCAGGGAGATGTTGAGAACTTTCTTTTTAATCCTCCTTTTAATTTGCATCACTGGATACTACCCTTGTGCTCTTCCCTTGCTAATTCTTGGCCCAGTGCCCCTCTGTTTCACCAATGGCATCAGCAGGCAGTTACGAGTCAGGCCTGCAGGATGCAGGAGGTCAGTTTTGACAGCCATAATGTTTTCAAGCAACCAACATGTATCTTTTGCGTGTCTCTTGATTTGGATTTCTGTCTTCATGGCTTTCAAGGAGCTTGCTGTTACACTTGCAAGCTCATCTCCTCATGCAGAAGGATGAGCAACACCTCTCAAAGGAGAACAAAAGCCGTGATTCACACAATGTGCCTGTAACTGGACTTAGAGAGTCTGCAAGTACCCAAGTCTGAAACAGTGACCCACAAAACCTTGCTGAGCGGGTGCAGAGCCTCACCTGTGCCTCTACCTGATCCAAAAGCTCCCCCATACCCCAGAAGTTAGTTTCTTCCTTCAGGTGACCCCTGCACAAAAGGCTCCCCACCTCCCTCCAGCAGGACCTTGCTGGCCTGATGACCCTCCAGGAGGTGCCCTCAGACACACCCCAGTGCAAGGATTTCAGCTGTACGTGCATGTGGAGAGGGGATGGCCATTTGTGTGAGAACCATTCCTGCAGGAAGCAGTAGGGAGAGGGACACAAACTCGACCTCCCCATCACTTTAAAAGCTGTAAACCCAGAGCTTTCAGGCTTCAGGAGCACATCCAAGTCACATGTATACACTATAAGCCATCGGGCAGCCAAAAATACAAGTGTTGAGGAGCCAGAAGGACAAGCCTGACAAGGTGCTTAATAATTAGAGCACTCGTCTGAGAGATGAGCCCTGGCCACCGGCCCTTCGATCTCTTCCCCAGTCACTGCTCCTAAAGTGAAATGTCCAGACTGTGCTGGGAGCGTGGACAGTAAAACACTTTGGTAATCCTAAAGAATACAAGGGAAAGGAGGAACGGAGGCAGACAGCAATCACCCTTTGCCTTCCTCCTGTTTGACAGGCAGCCCTTTGAGAGGAGGTATTTTTTCAAGAGTCTTATCGAAAAGTTAGAGAACAAGGAACTGAACCCACATCTCCTGCAAACCACTGGGCATGTGAAGGACAAGGACCAAAAGGTGCTGCTCCTTCCTTGTGCGTTTGCTGACAAAGAGGGAGAGGAGGGTCAATGTATAGAGACTTGGAGGCACTACCAAAACAGCTGGCCTTGAGTTACTCATGCGGGAAGGGGGGCAGTTTTTTCACTCTGGGGGAAATACTCCTCAGCTCCTTCCCTTTCCTTCTCCTACCTCCCTGTCATTAGCAAGTGATTTCTGCAATGTGGCATTCAGTCACGTGGAATTACTCCATCCCACTCTAATTGTCTCAGTAAGTCATTTCTGTTTACTGTCAGGAAATGCAGATGAGAAATATACTCAGCTGTTAATAGCTCGCACCATATTTGCACACAATACTGCATGTCTGCAGAGAGATCAGACCTTCACCAGCTGCAGCTCAGCCAGGCTGGCTTAACATCTTGTCAAGAACAGATGAAAGCTGCTGCCTGACCCCAGGACTGCCCTGCCAGCCAGGATGGCTGCAGCGGGACAACATGGATTTCACAACACATGGAGCACATGGGGCAAACTAGCACTGCGTGCTGCTTCTCTCTTTGGTTTCACCCCAGAAAAGGCAGTTTGGTTGATTTCAGTTTCACCGTAGGTGGCTGATGCTAATGGCCAAACACGGTTGGGATCAGGACTTTTGTAATCAGCAGGAGCTGGAGCACTGTCAACTCCCTGGACCGGGAACACCAAAGGCTATCCATCACCCTCATCGCTAAGGGATGCTTTAACATAATGATTCAAGGGTGGGTGTAGCATGAGCCCCACTGTGCTGTGCCTTCTTAGCCCTGACCGCATTGCTCTCTCATCTCCCTGTGTGTGAATTACTGCAGGTCCCAGCTGCTGATTCCTCATCCGTTCTCTTCTCCTCTCCCCCTCCACTGACTTGCTCAGCATGTTGTTTTAACTTGAGATCTACTGCACAGCAGTCTGCCCTCATCGCTGGTGTGTGTCACCAGCTGACAACCACCGATATAATGCACATGTAATTTTACAGGTTGTTTGGAAATAACTTTTAGTGTAAGATCTTTACCCAATCTTTCTGTCTACCCATCACAGCTTGGGCTGTTGATGTAGATAGAGTGACCTCTATTTACATTCCTTCCACACATCAGAACCAGGACCCTGCAAACTATTTCTGCAACTAGTTCCTACTTCTCCTGCCATTACAGTGCCGCTAAATTTGGATCTAAGGCTCTCCACACTTCTGTCTTTGCATTTAACATATGCTATGGAGAATAAGGTCAATGTTTGTCAGCACGCTGCCTGTGATGAAAACTGTCCCAGCAACCCATGTGGCAGCCTGATTCAAAATTAAATTGAAAAAACAGGCAGTTCTGCATTTGAAATGACTTGGGTTTATGGGCTGAGTGATTTTGATAAAACTAATGAGACCCACAGACAGACAGTTTTGTTTTCACAGCTGACGGCCGCCTTGCATAACACATTCACATCAGCAAATATTTTTCCAGGGACAAATACATGTCTGACCATGAAGCAATGATTTCTAAAGAAACTGCCTGACCAACTCCAGAAGAAAGGTGTCGGTGCAGTCAACTGCCTGCTGTGTGTATACAGGTTGCTGAGAGTTTCTCTTGACTTTAGGCACTTATCAGGAACAATTTAAAGCTTTCACTTCTTGACTTGAGCAAGCACAGACAGACTTGAGCAAGCAATATCACATCCTTTCTGTTCTTCTGCAAGCAAGTTCAAGGCATTAATTCAATGGAGACAATCGTTCATTCTTCCACAAAAATGGTATGGTATGTTCATTGCATGGCATTTTAAGGGCGTTCCTAAATTTCACAGGAACTCAAAAATGAAGGAAAAAGTTTTCTGCTGAACACTGGTAGTAGGCTATAAACATAAAGTTTTTGTACTATGTTTAAACGATGCAAAAAATATCCTATAATTGGGCTGGAAGTCAGAGGAACTGGAAGAAATTCTGTACATTTTTAACAGTAAGGATAATTAATCATTAGATCAAAATATCAATTTCATTACTTTAAACAATAACACAATCATCACTTGCAACATTCAGTTGTGCAACTGAATTTAGCTTACATCTGTAAATTGCTCCCCAAACTCGTTCTTTTAACCAAAATACAGAAAAAGACACCCCAACAATACTAGTTTTTAGGTAGAGCTTCTGGCCAGAAATGAAAATATTTCAGCAAAAACTCCTGAACTACTTTCTTGACTACACAGTTCGTGACTCAACGACGTGCCCCCAGTGAGCCATCCTTGGTGCAGTGTGTGAAGCTCACTCATGGCTGTCATGGGAAATGTCATCTCCCTGAGCCTCCAGCAGAGAAAGGGTGCAGGACATAGCAAAGCACCAGCTTCTTTGGGGCTCCACTGTAGCACCTCTAAATCTAAACAACTCAGTCTTTTCCTTCTGGCTTTGAATATTCTGTTTCTCCACCAAACGCTCAAAAGGATGTTTCACTGGAAAGTTTTCAACCATCCTTACAAATCTGCAAGTTCAGAAAGTTTTTAAAGGGATTGAGTCTGGCTTAAGTGAGCTCACGCTAGGTATTTCGGCTGGTTTAAGAAAAGACTTTCAAAAATCGATTTCACTGAAAGCAGCACATGCCTTTTTGCTCTTTTTTTCACGTAGATGAGACCTGATATTTGACCACAGCTAAACAAGACAGTGTTATTGACAGGCTGCTGCTCTTTGAACACAAGACCCTCTGCCTCCTTTGGCTCCCCTCCCTCCCACCATAGTGATGCTCAGGAGTGAGCTGGCTCTGACTGAACTGGCTGTTTCCCGGCCCCCTTGCACAAACCTTTTCTTTGCCCCAAAACTGTTAAACCTGCCACTTGAACCCTGTTGTCTCAGCCCCAGGGAGAAAGTTGTCCCATGTGTAAAAGCCTCACAGGCCAAAGAAGCATGATGGTGGCTCTACACAACATTTAAGATAACAGAGAGCAGTAGTGTGTTTATGGGCCTGCTATGCAGCTCAGACACAGGATGATGTAGCAGGCTATGGTGAAAATTTGATTTTTAAAGGTGCTTCTGTGCAGCCCTTCGTGCCCAGCACTTCTATGTTTCTGCAGGAGCTGACCGGGCAACATCTGTGCCTGTGACAACCCTGATATGTTGGGGTTTTTTAACTTCAAGCATCTGAGATTCTTCTGGCTAACCTTGGCAGTCTCCAGTTTTATCTACTAGACATCACCACACAATGGTTTACAAATAGCTTTTCTGCATGATTATAAGAACTGTAACAGGAATAACAGGAAACTGTCCAAAAAAACATAACCCTTACCCTACCCAGACTTTGCTCCTCTAAGGTGCCTCCATCTGCTTGCTCTCAGCAATACTGCAGATAAGATTAGACCTGCTGCTAAAACCTCCCAGTTTCCATTCTGCTGATTCTTTTTCCTTCCTAAAAAAGGCAGCTTATCTGCAGTTTTAGAAAGGCTTTGTACTGGAGGGCAAAGTTACTGTCTGTTAACAAGGAAGGGTGACCCTCTGGAGAGACTCGCCTTGAAGTCCCTGATTTTGAGTATCAAATCATGACCCTGCACTCTTCCTCTGCTTTTTAAGTGCCTACACACACCAGACCAAATGAGAAGGCAGCCATAGTGATAGAGCCTGCCAGAGAAAACAACAGGGGTAATCCTCTCTATACCTAAACCCAAAGCAGCCCAGTGAAGTTAAAGCTCAAGAAAGAAACTCAAACCCAGTGATGACTCTGAAAACTTGGAAGTGGAACGTCTCAGAGGACCAACAGAGAAGAAAGGCATGGGAAAATGGATGCCCTTGGGGTTATGGCTTGGGACTGGGCAGGCATCAGTCCAGTACTCATCTCTCTTGTTGACTTCCAGGTTCAGGTGCGTCCAGAGCACCTGTTGAAAGCAGCCCCGAGGTGGCCCTCCAACCCTCCCAAAAGCTTGTGCCACACCTGCAGGCACAGCTTCACATCCTGCCAGGAGCATGTGGGACACAGCCCGCCCCGGCACGCTTGGTGGGCCAACCTGGCACCAGGCATGCTCCCACAGCCAGCCGGGTGTACGGGTGCAAAGCCAGCCCAGCCGGAGCCCTGCCAGAGTTTGCTTTTTCAGAGCAGCAAGGACAAGCTCTGCCTCAACTGCTTTGTCTCCCTTTCTGCTATCCCAATGACAAGAAAAGGAATCTTCCCCTGGGGAAAGATGTGCATGCATGGAGGCGTTATGGAGCATACGTGCAGGTGTGAGTCGTTAGGCAATATTACTCCTTCTTCACTTTGCACTGAGGACACTCCCAGGGCACAGCAAGTTCTCCTTCCTGCCTCTATCTCCAGCAGTGTGGCAACGCTGGTTGTGCCCAGCTAGTAATGTGTATCTTGAGTGCTGTAAATCCACACCCATGCAGACACACTCCCAACCTGTGCCCAACACCCAGCTCAAAGGATTTGATCTCGCTGCAGGGCTTTTATTGCAGCTCAGTATATAAAAAAGTTACAGTTGCGCCAGCTCTCCATGCCACTGTCCCAGCAATGGAGGCAATGGGTTTGACCAGTGCTTCTCCAAGCACACCTCAAGGTCCCTGGAGCCACAGCACAAGGACCCCCTCCCATTTATTTCAGCAGACCAGGTGGAGTCAGGTCTGTTACCAGAATTGCTCTCAGCTCCCATAATTTGGAAACTGCTGGCTCAGAGCACAGGAAAGCAAGCTGTGAAAGTCAGTCTTCTCAACTCACGCCCTTGTTTGTTTTATAGCATGACATTATCTGGGACTTTGCTTTTATATGGGACAGAGCTCAACAGAGCAGGCATTCCTAGGGAGCAAATGTTCACGAAGGCTTCTGCAGTTGGTGTTGTTATCACAGGTTCTTGCATTGGTACCTAAACAGCCCAGCTGAGCTCAGGACCCTGCCATGCTGGGCGTGCAAACATGCAGTAAGGGACAGCCTCTAATCCAAAGCCTTTTATAGCTAGATAGAGGAGGAGAAAGGAAGTGTGTGGGGAAGGATGCACACAGAGATTAAATAAGGTGCCCAAGGTCACGTGAGAAGAGTGTGGCTGTCAGAGTTATAAACCAAACCTATTTTGCCCTGCTACCTTACTCCTCCTACTGAAGATCTTATCACTGCTTGTGGGAGGGGGGTAATTTGGAAGACCCACCCTTCATTTAGTTAATTGTGATTGTTACCAAAAATTGTGTAAATAACACGGGCAGCGTGTTCTACATTTCAACATGCCATAAAACAGATTCCACATTATTCATTTGCCTCCTGGCTTTACAAGACTGTGATGATTAGTGACAGAGAAATATGTCAGAAAAATACCAAATGAGAAGAAAAACCAGATATAAACAGATACAAACAGATACACACTCTGCCTGATCCCATTTTGACTGCACAATTGGGCTCCTGGTACCAATTACAGCCCCAAGCTGGGTGATGCTGGCACAGGATGGTTTTTCCTGTGTCCATACAATATTGAATGTCATATCTGGACTTTTTACAATGGAGTAGATTCTGAGTTTCCAAGATAAGGATGAGAACAGGCTTTCCTTTGCAGAGAGATCTCCTGCCAGCCCTTGGATCTCCACATCTCTGTGGTTCCCTTATAAGGCTTAAATGCCAGCTTTCCCAGGGGCTGCAGGCAGAAAAGAGGTGTCCTGGCAGAGCTCAGACCAACATCCAAAGCACACCATACCACATCACAGATGCTCAAGAGATGTTTCACATCAAGCATTAGGGCTCAGGCACCTGAGTAACCTGAACTCTTGCTTTGGGGAGGAAACGAGCCAGGCAGGGCTGCTGAGCCCAGTGCAGCCCACTCCACAACAATTTTAAGTGGTAGCTCATAAGCTTGGGAAATGTGGCCATTCCTGACTCGGCAGATTCCTCCCAGCTGTCTCCAGAGCTGACAGCATCACTCAGTTTGTGTGTTACAGGCAGGAGGTGTGAAGGATCTGGTCTCATTGCTCCAAGCCCTACCTCCACACCCCAAGCATGATGGTCCTGGTTCACCCCAAGCACCTCTACCCACAATGTCCCATGCCTGTGATGAAGCAAACTTTACTTACAGATCTGTGATTCTGGAGACCTCAGCATCTTCTTCGATTCCTGCCATATGGTTTTGCAGTCCTCCTGGAGCTTATAAAACCGCTCCTTTCTCCAAGAGCCTGACTTCACTTTTAGCAGCTGACTGCCTTTCAGTAGGAACTTCAGATCCTTGTCATCTTTCAGGCCTGCGGAGAAACAGTAGTAGTAATGTTCTAAGAGTCAACTCAAGAAATGATGCACACAGGGTCTTCCCTTCCACAGGACACTAATCACAAACATAGACAGACCACTGCAGTGCAGCCAGGTCTGGGGAGGACAGCAGAGCAGAGAGACCCAGAAATCTGCCATGCCACACTTTATGCTTACAAAAGAGGCTGGAGCCTTGTAGATTTCTTAGATTGAGTCGAAAGACTTTTGTACTATAATTCTCAGATGGTTTACTAACATAAAATATCTTATTCCCAGCAAATAAAGCCTAACATTAGGATGCAAAACCAACAACAAAACCAATAACATAATGGTAAAAGCAGAGGAAAGAAAGTTGTATAACTTGTAATTGGAGTACTGTCAGGAACTTTCAAGTGATTTCAAATCTATTCTGTGACAAATTTCCTTTGTGGAAACAGGAATACACAAAGATATCCCTCTTCCTTCTCTGGCAAGCAGTCCTCTCCCATCCACATGGGAATTTTGAAGATCAATGTCATGAAGCTTAGGACATACACAGGTAAGTTTGGTGACAGGCAGCATCACATCAATAAGGTAGCAATAAGGTAGCAACCATGCTCTCCTCATTGCCCAGCTAGTATCCAAGAGGACCTTTTATCTTTCCTACCCTACTAGGCCACCACAATGCCAAGTAATAATAACCAGATCTTCTGGTTCCAAGAACTTCAGATTTCACATCTTAGGCTAGATTCAGGAAGACACTTAGACATCTAGAGAGGCAACAGGCATCTACTGAGACTTTGAAAGCACAGATCTGGCATTCTACATGGTTTTGAATGTCTCAACGGTATATGACTTCCACATACCTAAATACCTTGAAGAGTCTGTCCCTCAAACCAACCATTAATTACAGATCTGGAGCGTGTGGGCTGGGGAGGGTGAGAACATGAAACATGAGAAACACATCCTGAGCCTTCTGTAATAGGCACCTTGCGTCTCTCTGACATTGCGTGAAAGGCTGGTTCAAAGCTGGTGAAGCAGGATTTAACTCTGTAGTACTGACCAAGCACATCCCAACTCAATGGGATTTTTGCTAACCTTATCTTGACAATGCAGATAACCACTTGGCCACTTGAAGCCACCTGACACTCGCATCATGGGAAATTTCCCAATGCGATGTGAACATAACGCAGGGTTTCACAAAGCAGAAATCCAAGTTAACCGATTTATGCAATAACATTTATATCGCAGTGTGGCATTCCCCTGTGACATTGGGTTTGTTCTTCTCTGGAAGACACAGCTGCCTTGAATTGTTGTTTTTTAAACAAGGCAAGGCAATAAACTACTAAGCATCACTTCAGGCCTGCTTGAAAAACAAAACCCAGCATGAGATCCAAGTGGCCAAAACCTCAGACTCCTGACAATTCATACAAGAAACTGAAGTGCCAGGTGCTGCAGAGCACCAAGGCAGGTCATGGTGGCAGCAGCAAAAAGCAGCACCATGTGTTTGTAGCTGGATATGTTGGCCTAAAGAGGGCATTTCAGATTGCCAAAGAAAGCCTGAGATCTCTGCCAGAGATAAATATTAGGGGTGTCCAGTGTCCACCCAGTGAGCCGCTCACACCACTTTACTGGTTTTGCAGATGCCAAGGAGCATGCCCAGAGCTGAGCCTGGCTGAGGCAACCAGAATTGAAAGCACCCCAGTGGGAGCTGGAGATCCTGAAAAGGTGGCTGTGGCCTCTCTCTTTCCTCTACATTCAATTAGCTATCTCATTAATTAAGTGTCTTCTCATGCTACAGCATCCCCTGGGCCTCTCAGCTCATGTCTGGTCTGGAGGTTCCCAAGAGGAGAATTTGAATGCTTCCTCCTCTGGAAACCTCAGAAAGAAACTCATGGAGAGAAGAAAAAAAGCCACCTCCTGCAAAGCACAGAAGGGTGAAAGATTGACCCCGGCTATGGAATCTGGGACACCCTCCTGGGTTTGCTGAGGTTCAAGCGTACCCAGGGGTTGGCAAGAGGCCAGACCATCCAGAGGAAGGACAGACACCACAACAGCTTCATAGATCCTTGGTTGCCTGAGCTGTGGTGTTAAGGCTTCCCCTGCAAGGCACAGGTCTTCCAAGTGCAGAGAAGATACCACAGACTTAGGCCTCACTAACATCTCTGTGGTACCTTCAAGGTTCCTGGAGAGGAAACAAACTTCTTCCTTCTCTCTATTCACCCACAACATTTCTGTTCTGGCTCCCAGCCTCATTCCCTCTCTTTCTTCAGATCCCAACCATGCGAGGCATTGATATGGGACTAGGAGGAGGACATGTCATCTTAGGGTGACATAAGGAGTAAAGCAGGAAAACCATCAATTCCTTTGGGTGCCTATGTGCCTAAGTGCGTAATGAGAAATCCCTGTGAACTGGGGCATGTTTCATTACGCAGACACCGCGTGCAGCATCTGTAACGAGTCATGCTACCTGGAGATCCCAAAGACCTGCACCAGTGTAATACAGGCAAATCTGGATGGGCACAGGCAGTGGTGACGGGCAGATTCCTCTCCTCCAGGCTTGATCCACACATCAGACACAAGCTGGAGCTCAGAGCCCTTCACCCTGCTCACCGGCACAGCCCACTCAGTGCATTAGCGTGGGTCAAAACTCCCCTTCCTCTTCAGAGGATCTAACTACGGGTTGGGACCAGCCCTCCCACTCATCCTTGGCCACTGTGCCTGAAGACCAGGCCAGGTTAAATGACTCAGCAAAGGAGGCCACTGCACTTCGCGAGAGCAGGAGGGAAAGATGAAGAGGGATGGTGCGTGGTGAAAGCATGGCAAAGATGAAAGGTGGCAGGGAGTGTGAGTCAGAGGGCCAGGGAGGGGATGGAGACAAGCTTGCCTCTAGGAGACAGCGGGTTTGGCCAGGAAAGGGCGAGAGGGCTAATCATGGGTGTCTAACAGCTCCATCATTCCTTTGATGCGGGAGGCCTTTCAGATAGAGAGCAGTCACCCAGCATTGACCTCTGCCGGTGGTGACCCAAGCACTGACTGAACCACCCAACGCTGGGCCCAGAGGAAGGAGGGGCACCCCCTTAACCGGGTGGGCACAGCCTGTTTCAGGCCTGCTCTGTGTCTGCCTAGCAGCAGTTCAAGCTCAGACAGCTAAACTGGCCGGGAAAGAGGGCCAGTGTTTTGGGCGCTGCCTCCTATGCCCAGTCCAAGCACTGCCACAGACTCTTTAAATGACCTTGGGTGAGTCACTTAGCTTCTCTATTCCTATCTACAAAGCACCAGCATTTTTCTAGGCCAGAGATGGAGCAGAAAATGCTCTGATCTGCTGATACAGCAACCACAAACGCACCCCTGATGTGCCAGTGGGACATTATTCTCAGTTGGTCATTCGAACTGCTTTCCAGAAAAAAACACCTTTTCCCAGCAGAAACCTCATTTCAGGTTTTATGCCTGAACCAGCTCCTGAGGATTTCTGCCTAACAGCCCCATGGGGCTTAGGAGGTTTGTGGTCCAGAGCTCCATCTCCCAGCAGCGGAAACTTGTATGAAAGAAACCAGAGTCATCATATACATACATCATTTAAAAATTAAAAAACACTGTGCAGCAGGACAAGGATATTGGTTTCCAACTATATAAAAACATTAGGCATGAGAAGCACAATCACCACACTGAAATAGATGTCCAAATCCTGCCTGAAACATGCGGCAGGACTGTGTCTTGCTTAGCATTCTCTGTGAAATACCAAATACATACTGGGCATGCAAAATTGCAGAGTACATTTCAAGGGTCAGGCCCCCCTCCTCACAAAATATCAATCACACACTTTCTAAACAGAATATATTTAGTATACAGTCATGTTCAGAGTAAAAATCATGTTTGGCAAAGGTAGGAGCACCTCAAGCAAACGCAGCACTGCAATAACCATGAAGTTAATATACTGCACTATGAAGCTTTAGACACTAAGACATCAAAAATGATAACCTTTGATTTACCCGTCTCAGGTTTACAGCAAGCAGCAAACACCGTAAAACAATAGCTGTCATGGTAGAAGGCAGGCTTTGAGTTCACTAAGGAGATAGAATCGTGTCTATAGAAGACAGTGATAATCCACATTTCTGCATTGCTCACTTGCGAATCTGCTGATCTGATATAAATGCATTAATTACAACTACTAGAAAACAAGCCTCCTGCTCCCCACTCTCCCTCTTCCACCTGGTTTAAGACCAGACATAACTCAGGTTTGCCGGTTTAAAAGGGCAGAAAGCATTTCTGATAAAATCCAAAGAACTCGGGTGGGTAAATGGCGATTTTCCATTTTCACCTCCCCTCTGTAGCCACGGAAATCAAGGGACTCGCGTCCACTTGGGCTGTCTCTCCAGAGAGCAGGAACCAGCGATGAGTTCATAGCCAGACACAGAAGTTATGAAACTCCCTGGGTTTCCTCTTTCTTTTCATCTGGTGAATGCAGACCTCTGAGTGGTTCCTTGGGCTCTAATAGCAACTGGCAATACACCACTGAGAGGTCCTAAAATCAGGCAGGAAAAGGGCACTGCCTTCCCCAAACACCCTCAACCAGCGACAGTTCAGAAAGCCCAGCAAGAGATCTGGAAATCTACCCTTTGCCAAAGAGGTCCCACTTTCTTTGATGCCTCGAATGAAGGGGCTTACATATCTGGCAGGTGTTTACAGGCAAAGGAAAGGAAAAGAAACCTCAGGAGTTTAAAAATAACTTTGGAGTTGCCTTAAGGGTGGAGCATTGCCTCTGCGCAGAGAAAAGAGGCAGAAATGAAGCGGCTGCCAGCGTGTGGAAGTGCCGAGAGTCTGGCCAACTTGTCCCTTACCCAGTCTGATGCCATTCAACGCGGCCACTCTACGGCTCTGCTCCCGTAGGATGTTTTCCTGGGACACGCTGCGCTTGGGCTGCCTTCGGAAGCACTGCATGATCCAGCGTGGGGCTCAGGGAAAGGTGTCTGTTGTCGGGAAGGATGGGGGGCCACGCCACCCCTGTGGGGATCCCTGCTCATCCAGGAGCCTCCGGCGTGCGCAGTCGTCAAACGGGTCTCCAAGGAGGGATGGGAGGCAGCGGGAGAGTGCAGGCAGAGGAAGGCAGGGGAGGGCAGAGTCCAGCTGGGGGTGGAACCGTGGGAAGTCTCTCCTCCTGCTTTGCTCACCAGCACACACTGGATGCAAAATTACACCGAGGCGCCTGCCGGCAGCTGCCCAGGTAGAAGGAACAAGTTTTCCTACAGTCATATGCCAGTGGGTTTTTATGCATCGTTTCCAGGGGCTGGAGGAGTCCCAAATATTGTTTGTGGCTCCTAATCAGTGCCTAGGGTTTGTCAGCTTAGCCTGCCCACAAACGCCTGGATCAGAGAGCTTGGCTCCACCCTTTCTCCTCCGTGCAGAGCTGCTCTGTGCTGTTCTCACTGACATGCAGTGAAGAGGAAGCTAAAAACACCTTTTAGCCAGGGCAGATGTAGCCCAAAAGCTGCTTGGAAACTGTGTTTTAATGCTCTTCTTTTTCCACCTAGAGAAGAGCATTTTCCTAAGACTCTGGAGAGTGTCTTCTCTGCCACTGATTTCCTGTATGACTTGGGTGAGTCACTTACCCTGTGTTTCTGCATAGCTCTGGATTTATTCTTGTAACTCAAATTTATCCTGCAGTCCAGTACAGGAATAAGCCCCCATCAGTGGTTTAACAAGTCACTGATTACACAGAATCAGAGAATAATTCAGGTTGGAATGGACCTCTAGATCTCTCCCACCCACTCAAAATGTGGTCACCTTCAAAGGTAGATCAGGTTGCTCACAGCCTTGTCCAGGTGAGTTTTGGATATCTCTAAGGATGGAGACTCCACAGCCAATCTAGATACCTGTTCAAGAGCTTAGATGTTCTGAGTGAAGAATTTGTTCATTGTGACCAGTATAAATTTCCTTTGCTGAAACTCATGACCATTACCCATGGTCCTGGCAATGGTTGGGACTAAAATCCATCTCTTTCCCAGTTGTGACCCCTTCTGCAGTGAAATACAGCAGCTGTACTTATTAAGCTGTTCCATCCTAGGTGAGTTAAGAGACCTTGTTACAATTTTTTTTTGTCATTGCCTTTGCTAGCTGCTGCCCTGCCAGGCAAGCCAAGGGTGAACATACTGCAGGGAGATGGAGTCAAGCTGGGGTGAATGTCCCTTACTGCAGAACCAGCATATGCCCCAGAAACTTGACCGTGAACCACATGTCACCATTTCTGCTCGAGACCTAATCGAAGGCTCTCCATCACCAGCCCCCCAACATATTCAACACAGGTTTTAGAAACATATTCTCTGTTTCTGGTGTCTGGCGATCCAGCCATCTTCACCTTCTTTCTCTGCATTTTGAAGGAAGCCCCACCAACACTCACAGATAAGCACAGAAGACCGGGTTATTTGACCAGCACAAGGACAGGATCAGAGTCATTAATCGCTGCCATATGCCACATGTAAGAAACTCTCTGGGGACAAGGCAGAGCCATTGCATGGCCTTGAACAGCAGTACAGCTAATAACAACTTCTTTACACATAGCAACTACAAATCACAGACAGCAAAGGAGAATAAAGGCATTTTCTGGATGGGATATTGCTGAACATGTTAGCCAGGCAGCCAGTAGGTGTTTGAGGAAACACCTCCAGCCTTTTCTGAGCCCCCTGCACATACAGGGGCTGGATGTCAGAGCCATAATCTCTGTAGCGCTCCTCTGGGAGCTGGGGGCTTTGCTTTTGCCCTGGCTAGGAGGTGGGCACCATGATGTAATGGCTAGATAATATTTATTAGCTCTCAGTGCAGACTCTGAGCACTTCCCATATTTCACATTGTACTGGAGAGGACTGATCTAATTAAAGGAGTGGGGAAGAGAGCGGTCTCCCGTACTTGCCTTAGCAAAACAATTTGTTTCTGCGCACCAGCTCTCCTGTCCAGCAGCAGCCAGAGTCCCATAGGGATCGATCTGGGAGCACACAGAGCCTCTCTGCTTCATTTTCTCATTAATTCCTAATAAGTAGTGCCAGTGACAGCACCGCTCAGAGCTTTCCAGGCCCTCAGAGAACATTTTACTGTAGCTATCCCTGAAGTTTGCATACACAAAGCACAGGATCAGCATTCGCTGAGTTTAGATACTTCTCCAGAACAGCAATGTGTGAGTTTTGCTGTTGTGAGGGCTTCAGAGATGTAAGGCACTTAAAATCAGTTTGTTCTTAAAAAGAAGATGAGATCATCAGGCCAGAAATGCCCTGCTTTGGAAAGCAACAGATCTGGATGTATTGTGGTCTTGAGGTCATTTAAAGACAATGTCACATCTCATAGACGAAGCCTGATGGGTAAGTGTGACACCGTGGATTACATGGCATTTCTTACTGATGTTAGATGATGCTGTGTCACGCTCCGGCGCTGGAGGAAGTGATTCCTGCAAATGGCTTAGGGACAAATTCTCCAACCCTTATTCACTGCAGGTAACACCTGACTGGGTCTGAAGCCTGCAAACACTCAAGCATACAATTTTACCCATATGACCAATCCCACTGAAATAAATGGCACTAGTCACATGAGTGAAGTTATTCAAGTCCCCGTGCCCAGGTTCGGGGCTGTGTTAATCAACCTATCGATTCCAACCAGATTACTCACAGAGCAAATGGAAATCGATGTGAATGAGGATGTCGAGACGTGGTCCCAAAATTAACAAAGTACATTAATGCCCAGGAAACAGGCACTTGAGGTAGAAAGGCTGTAGAGTCTGGTAGGAAATGTGTTACATGAGAAAACTATTAATGCACAGGCTGCTCTTCAGACAATTTTCCAAAATGAATTAATCTCCATCACATCCTTACACAAAGGATGTGGAGTCAGGAACTGGACTTGATGATCCTTGTGGGTCTCTTCCAACTCAGGAGATTCTCTGATTCTATGAAAGGAGCTAAGGAAGCTCTATTACCACTTCACAGAGGAAGAAGTGGGTTGGTTTTGAGCTCTTTGGGCCTGGACCTGGTCTCCCACCACTGCCATGTTTGGGCAACACCAGAAGTGGTGCAACCCTAATACTGATCATAGTCTTTTTACACCACACTGACACAAACGACGTGACAGAAGGCAGCTGCCGATTTGCCCAGACTTGTAATAATTTAGGACTGGAATGAAAACACCTGTGCTGGTGATGACCTCACCACTTCCCCATTGCATCATGCACATGATGTAAATTACTCTATCATGACTAGTAATGCCTATGGCAGTTACATAACACATAACACATGTCATTTTAAGAGGAGATTTTCCCACTAAAGAGGCCAAAGGTTGTGTCTTGCTCTGCATTTGTTACCAAGAAAGAAAAATTAGTATATTTTACATGCTGCCATTCTTTGAAGAAACACCTTCCCTCCCAGGCTCCCTCACAGTGAAATTCAATAGAATTATTTTAATAAGAGTAATAGCACAGTCAAAGTATCACTGCTCATTAATGAATTGCAATGTCTGTCCCTACATATTCCTAGTCCTCAGCAAGCGTGAGACGATTCAATCCAGGTGAACGCAGAATCAATGGGTTTGGAAAAGCTGTAGCTCAGCTGGTCTGTAGTAATGCGACAACCTTCCATCACTTGTTAGGGTGATGGAGCACTCAGAAACTGAAGTTCCTGATGGTAAACAAAGTTTGAGGATTACTTTTGCACACCTAGTAAGAGGAGTATTGTCAGTGCAGCGGCTGCTTGGAAATGAGCACAACCAGCTGCAGCATTAGGCAGTGGCTGCTGTTTGGAAAAGCAGAAAACCTGTCAAGTGATGAGGATTTAGTTGGTTTCTCCAGTGCTTTTGCAAATCACTGATGTGACCTGTGAAGTGCCTCTGCAGAGGCCCCTTTTGTCACCTGCCATCACCCCATAGTTATATCCAACCTGGCTTTTACATCAACTCTTCAGCAGTCCTGTGCCTGGGATCAATGTGGTCCCAGCAATGGCAAGTTGTCTTCCAGCTGAGACCCTGCCAGGAACCAGCAAGGTTCCTTCCATGCCTGCAGAGTCCCACCTGCCCTGCCTTTCCCTCTGGAGTCTATCCTTCACTTCATTCTTGCCCTCTCACATCCCATCCGTAGAAACCTCACTCTTTCCTCTTTCCTTGCTACCTCCAGGACACCACTTGCTGCTCTCAGCTTTATTCTCCCCAGTCACACCTCACATCCTCCGAGGACAAGGCCTCGCTGTTGGCACAGCAGAGCTTGAGAACAGCCAGTTTTTCACCACCAGCAAAAAATGCCAATGGCTCCTCTACACCAGCACTCCCCTTCTTGCTCCCTCTGTGGGAGTGGGGACGATGGAGCGGGTGCTGAGACCACAAGCATCGGTGCATCTCTGGCCAAAGATGCTGCTGCTTGTTGACAGTGGGTGCATCTCCGGTGCATGTGGTATGTACCAAGTTCCACCTTGTGGTGACACTGAGAATGGGCTTCTCCACAAAGCCCGTGGCAGCATCAGCAAACCTCCTTCTCTTCCTTACATTGGCTTTTCTTGCCTACTCCCCTTCCAGGGTGCTTGAGAGGTCCTGCTGAGCTGGGGCAGGGTGACCTTAAAGTTTCATATAGGAGGAGTTCTCCCCAAGTATCATGTTGTGGCTGTCCTTCAAATCACTGCCTAAAACCTTCCTCCGCTGGCACACTGGCAAGAAGCCGTATGATGGGCAGGTTTCTGGTGCACTGAGATCAGCGCTGTCACCCTGCATGATATTTCTCAGCCCCACTTTCTCTCTGTATCCTTTGGCTGTCTCGCCTTGTCTGCAAGGTCTCTGGGAGGAGAATAGTCCCGTCTCCAGCTCTGCTCTGATCAGTCCACGCAGCCCAACCATCTTTCCCCAAAACAGGCTGGCTATATCCAGACTGCCTACTGGGAAGGGTTGCAGGCCCATGCCATCACCCAGATCATGCTGTGTGCTAGCTTGCTATGGATCAAAACCATGCTGGGGAATGTGCTGGCAGTGAAATGGTGCAGAGCCCTGGCCCTGGTTTGTATAGACAAAGCCAGGATGCCTGCTCAGACATTTCACAGACAGTTCAAACTGTGACCTTTATTTATGAAAAACTTCATAAATCTTTCTGCCAGTCTGGGTCACTCAAAGGGAGCTTGGATCCACGCATGGCACTGGCTGTGAGCCATCAAAAGCTACTGCCCTGTGTTCTTGATGAAATCCAGGTAAAACACCTAACTAAAGTTCATTGCACTCACGAACTCAAAACCAGACTGAAGGTTTGGTTCGGTCCTTCCACTGGTCCCTCCATCACGGTGCACATAGAGATTTGGCTGCAGAGTGAGAGGCACTAAAACAAACACTGGCTTGCAGTCAATTACAGCTTTTCCAGTAATTGGTGTGAAAAGAGTGGGAAGAAAGTAATTGAAAAGAAGGCTATCAACTTGATGGATAGTACCAGCACCAACAGCCAGGAGCACTCACGCAGCTTAGTTGCCTAACTCCTAAGTCATATTTCTGGGCATATGCTGATGAAGATGTTCTCTTCGTAAGACCAAAGTCAATTGTAGGTGGGTCCCAACTTCATTTTTTAAGGCCACTTAACAGCTTTTCTTGACATTTTCTTCAGGAGCTGAAAGGTCTTTCACAGATGAAATGCAGGTCATTCTCACCATTCTATAGCAGGGCAAAATTTGTGCAATAATTAAATTGCACAATTGAATTATGCAAACCTAGGGAAAAAATCCTTTTTTTTTTTTCCCCTAAGTGGAAATCTGGAATGTCAGCAGTCTGTAACTTTAGCCAAAAACAGCCAATGAGACTTGCGTCGTATCTCAATACAGGGTTTTAAAAGGTACCCATGTGAGGGGCAGCCCAAGGTGTGAGACTTTCCCCACACACATTGTTTAAAGTGGCTCATTTATGATATGGAAGTATCTCAGTTAGAAGAAACTGGGGCAAAGTCTTCTCTACCTGCGTAAAAAAAAAGAGGAACCTCTGTGTTTGACCAAGGTCTGCAGCCTTCCATTCCGGTGGGCTTGACTAAGTAACGATTGAGACCCTCCACCCACGGTGAGGACCTAGGAGACGCGGCAGTTGGTCTTGCAGTATTTAGATATCTACAGCGCACTGAACAAGGGGCCAGGAGAAGACAGAGTACAATTCACCTGTCTAGATCCCTATAAGCCTAAAATTTCCTGCAGATACTTACATTTAGCCAGCTGAATCCCACCCTGGATGATCAAATCACCAAGTATTTGTCTGCAGCTTTCCTTCATAAATACCTGTTCATATATTTTGATCTCCCTGTAAAGGAGACTACTTTGCTCCCAAATCATCGACACCTTTGGCTCCCAGAGCTGCCTATCCAGTCAGCTGAGTTTCCGGATCTTGCACAAACCATCTCTTCCCCACATACCTCTGCCTCTTGCTTTTCCCTGTAGTTGGCTGTATCCTTTCATCTCTGCTACCTGCAGCAGTTTTCCAAGAGACTGCATTTCCTTCTTCCTCCTCTTTCATTTTGTCATTAAAACTATTTTTCCCCAAGCATCTTCTCGCCCCGACTCATCAGCTTTTGGGCCTGATGTTGGGGCTTTGCACACCGGCAACAATCTCAAAACCAACTGCGGGCTTTAGTTTTTCTCAAAGACATTGCTCAGATTGGAAATTTAGCATCTTTCGTGTCAAAATAAAAAAAAAGACCCAAAATTAATTTTACTTGTCCTGTATGAAAAAGGGACAAGTTGCATGTTTAATGTACTGAGAAGTGTCTGTATTGCAAATTCTCCTGCACTACTAGAAACACTATGGCTCAAAAAATTCGTTCCTATGTAACACGTCAGGCACAACCTGCATCAAATGGGGTGTGCTAGGAGCATTTTGTTTGTAGGAAAGGAGATCAAAATCACCAGCTGCTTCAGAGCAGATCTCAGCTGATCCCAAGTAGCATCATCTCCACCCACGGAGGTTGAAGCCCAGAAGGAGCCTCCTCAGTGCTCCCAGCTAAGAAGTGCAGGTGGAGATGATTCTTTTGGAAATTTAGATCTAGAAGTTAATCCTATAAAAAAGAAACAAGGAAAGTGCCTGTTTTGTAGCATTTTACTAACCATTCCCTGCTGATTCTCACCCTGGGCTGTGGCAGAGGGCATTCCCATAACGGGGCTGTGGCATTCCCTGCACAATGTACACAGTGTCTTGGGTGAAAATGTCAATGTATGAGAATAAGGCATAGTACAAATTAGCTATTCTATAATCTGTGCTAGCACAAGGACTCCCAGTTCAGAAACAAACCAACTTCATGAGGCAAGAGCAAGATTATTAATAGCCCACAGAGTCTAACAGATTCACTGCATACTAAATGTAGATGACCCTTTATAAAATAAGCAACACAAAGCCCATCCAGCTGAGTTAAATGCATTCAAAATAAAAGGCACAGACCACTAAATCACAGCAGCTACTCTAGCTCTGTGGACAAGGGAGCATGCTCAGTTTTCTTCCCAGGACTCAGATCTCAATCCAAATGCAGAGTAAATGAAACTATACAAACTTTTCAGAAACTCTCATCTACAGTAATACCCACTTCTGATACTGGAAGGTATCTCAGGTGTCTCCTACTGACTGTCAGATATTTTACTGAGACTGAACCATGTGCCTGTGGTTAATTCTGACATGGTAAATACAGATGTTGTTGTATCTATGTTGGAAAAAAAAAAGAGAGAAACTGAACAAAATAAACTGAGTTTCAACATACAGCCATAGACAAAACATATCTATAAACCCCAGTATCTGAGAAATTTCTGACGAACTACATAGCACAAGTATGATTCTGCTAACAAACCAACATGTGAGCAACATTTCTTGTCTCAGTAGCCTGGCATTCAGAGTGACTTTGGCACTTGTGTGTGTTATGTGTCAAGGAATTTCAGTAAATACTTTTTTAAAAGCTTGGCTCATTCAACACGTGTGCATTTTTCTGCTTGAAAAATAGATTAACAAACAGCCACTGAATTCTTCTTGGTTCCTAACCCCAGAAGACTAAATAATATTCACTAAAAAATGACCCACAGGCCAGAATAGGAAATATTTTAATAGTTCCAGATGTATTTCTTAGCTTTCTTTTCCCAGTGGTTGTATAATGAGCGAGATACCTACAAAAAGTATAACATTAACCTCTGTTTCACCTTCCTGTCTGATTTCCAGCACCTGGGAAAATCAGAGGGAAGATTTCTTGAGCCTGGGGGAATCTTTTCACATTTCTCCTGGTAATGCTAAACTGATTATGCTTATGGTCAATCACTTCTTGCTCTATTAGTTTATTTTTGTTTATAGCTCACCTGCTCTATTAGTTTATTTTTGTTTATAGCTCACCTATAGTAAGAAAGCACCTATCTCATGAAATAAAAATAAGCACTGTGGACTTTTCCCATTTCTGTGGGATCACAGTATCCCATTTCAATCTAGCTATCACAGCCCCGAGCTGTTTCTGCTCATCAGAGTAAGTAAAATACAATGAAGAGGTAACAAAGCAATATATTAAAGTCAGACGAGGGAATAAGGGATATTTCATTACCCTGTCTATCAGACAAGCCTCCCAGTCTTGGTACCAACTGAATCTTCTTAAATCTCACTTGCTGGAAGGGCAGAGAGGATTTCTTCTTTTTTAGAAACAGTACTTATTTTGTACTTAACATTTATAGTCTTGCAGCAGACCTGGAGCCGAGGTGATTTATCCTGGCTCTGCTGTCTTCACCAGAACCCAGAGAGTTTACTCAGTTGAGCATCTGTCCCACTCTCAGTTTCACCATAAAGGGGAGGAGATTTGGATCAACTTTTCTGGACTTGCAGACACTTATCCAGACAAGACAACCTTTCTACCAACACAGCTAACTCTATTAACAGAGAACAATCTGTCATCTCTCTCTGTAACACCGATTAAATGCTGCATTACTTCCAAATGAGTAAATGGGGAGGCAAAGGAGGGGGGAGAAGAGAGGAGGAAAAATAAAGCTCTTGGACAAGATAAGACAGCTGAAACACAAGGACTTTTCTGCAGACTTACTGTTGCAAGCGAGGAAAGTGCCATTCGATTCCATTGCTGCAAAACAAGCCGATGTGCAGCAGCAGAAAGGGCTCCGGGAAACAGCTGTGCCCAGATGTTAGCGCTGGCTCAGGGTGGAAGCCAGACCCGCGAGGCTCCCCCTGCTCTCTGCTCCAGTAATCCCCAACGTCAGCTCCCTTCAGAGAGGCCTGCTCCTTCTTCTTGGCTGGAAATGCCTCTTCGCTATGACTCCTCATTTATTTCTCTCCCGCATCCGCACGCCACTGCCTGCCCAGTGCATCGACTGAGGCCAAGCGCCCGAGCCCCAGCGCCGCGCTGGCCCTGGCTCCTCCCCACTGAAATCTGGCGTCTTCACCGCTGGCCCAGCCTCCTGGTTTTGCTACTGCTGCAGCTTGACAACGATGCCTCTTTTCCTGTTGCTGGCACATTTTCATGCTCCTCTTCTTTCCCGCAAGGCTTCCAGAAGACACTGAGTGCTGCAAATCTGTCCTCTGTGGTCCCCAAATCAAGGAAAGGGCCTTAAACAGATGCCAGTGATTGGAGTCTAGGTCTAAAGGGCTTTTAGACACTGGTAGGGACATATTTCTTTTCACAAGGGGAAAAAAAAAAAAACAACAGGTCAGAAAATGCCAGTGTAGAAATAGAAGCTGTAACCACAAACGCTCGCAAAGGCATGAGCTTAAAGCAGAGGAAAAGTTACAAGCTTTGCATTTGAGAAGGTGAGACAGAAAGCAGAAAAAACTGCACTGTCCTGAGGCTTTTACTGAGTGGAACTGATTTCTTCCACTCTGTCCCCTACTCTGGAATGCGATATTTTTTAAGGGTAAAAAGACGATGCTGTCAAACAGGGAGGGGGAGAGAAAGGCAATTCAGTGTGGGAAAATAAAGTTTCCCTCTATTTGAATATTTGGGGAAGGTTTTCAGTTATTGTTTTGCTGTTGCTTATTTCCATTTCTGGTTATTTAGGTTATCCTGATGCAAACGATTGATGGAGTTGTTGATAGATTCAAAGCCCTTGCACCTCAGCAGCTGTAAACCTGGCAGCTCCACCGACAGAAGGGAAAAGTCCCTCTCTGATGGTGACAGATCTGGGAGGCACATGATGAAAAATACTTTGGGAGTAGGACTGGTTGTCCCTCCCTGCCAGGAACTGGGCTGCTCCCTTGAGAGCACAGGCGTTGCTCTCAGATACTTTTACAGTCCACAAATATAGGGCTGCTGCCACCACCCAAGGAAAATTGCCCTCATATAGCAAAACTCCTCTGTGCTAGTACAAAACTAACAAAACCAAACAAGTGGAGGAAAAAAAAAAACCAGAGATTTCACCCCATGACTCCTCAAAAGCCCACCCTTCTACCTCACAGCCACCAGCATGGCATGGCGGGGGGCTCATCTCCTGCTAGACACTTTCCAAAGGACCCAGGAAGGAGCATCCCTTTTGCAAACCCACAGACAAGGAGGCATTGACTTGGACAGGGGCAAACTGTTTGGCGGCAAGGTCAGTTGCTGGCAGGCAGGACAGCAGCTGGAGGCACCCAAGAGACTCCTTGTACAGCCTTAAAAGCCTCAAGGCAGGGAGATTCCCGGAGGACACCACCAAAACCCATTGCCCTTTCAGCTGATGGGGAAGAGTACTGGAGGGAGTGTACAAGAGGCTGGTGGATGAGTCAGCCAGACTGGAAACTCCAGTAAGGCTGAGGTGTTGAGGACATTATGGTTTTCACAAGGGAGGAAAAGTAGAGAAAGGCAGTTTGAAAGTGGTGATGGGAAATGGCATTATAGTAACTCCTTCGCTCTTCTCTATACCACATCCCATTGCATCCTCACGCTGCTAACACAAGCCTCTCACTTAAGAGACGTACCGGCCAGTATCCCTATGCGCTCTGTGGCAAAGAGGGGAGATGTAAGAGAGCTACGTTAGTCCCAGAAATGATGAAGACCATATTCTGGATAGAACCCCTTCACAGTAGCACAGGGCACGACGGCACCCAAGTCATGACCATCGCTCCCCTGCACCACTCTGAAAACCACGGTGATTGCACTGACTGCCTCAGGCTGGACAGAGCATCACCAAGTGAGCAAGCCTGAGTTACTCTGCCATCATCCCTTGAGATCTGAAGACAATCCCCTGCATTTACCCCTTCATGACAGCCCAGGGTATCCTCTTGTGCGTCCTTTTTGCCGTGCTGCATTCTCCACGGTGACAGCAAGTGGTAGCAGAAATGGTGCCTGTCAGAAGGATTCATAAAACCTTGCCCAACTTTTCACTTTTCACCATGACACTTACTCCCCCTGCTTCTGTACACATCCAGAAGCATCACCATTTTGGCTGCTTTGAGTGCTTTGGCACCCTCTGCCACCCTAAGCCAAGTCATCACTATTCCTAAATCCTTGATGGGCTTGACGTTGTATGTGTGCTCAGAGCAAGCCTGGCACTCGCAGACAGCCTTGCATTCCTCGCATTCCTCAGAAAGTACAGCAGTCACCAGGAGAGCCAGTGATATCCTGAAGCAAACACCCAGAAGCCAAGATCGATGGCACAGCACAGGTCTCATCAGAGCCTTGTTTCAGAAGGCAACAGTCCTTTTAGCTATATTCCTGCATGCACACCATATGTGCTTGAATTCCCTTTCCTTTGCATTGCTGAAACCAATATATGTCCAGAATAACAATGAAACCAAAGTGACATCAGGAGCTACTGGGCTCCTGTGAGCTGCAGAAATCCTACTAACAAACAATATTCTAAGAATAATATAGCAATTTAAGAATGTCATATGAATCAAGTCTCTGATCCCCATTTTGGATCACTGCGCTGACTGTATTCCTTCCTGGTTTGGATTTTGGCAGATCCAGAAGGTGCAAGGTGTGAAGGGGATTGCCTTCTGCCTAGTTAAACCAGCATCACAGCTGAGCAGCAAGTTTAAACCTGGTGACAGAACTGCAAAAAGCCAGCGTTCATCTGGAAGCCCTAAGAGAGCAATTCATTTTATAACAAAATGTGTAGTTAAGATACACTGCAGCTGACTGTTGCTGTATCTTTGCTTATTTTTTAAAAGCTGTCTGAATTTCTGACTGCTGCTTTCCTGTTCTGAATACAGCTCCTAAACTCTATCCACCAACTTGCTCACAACCAGTTTTGTGGCTCTTGATCTTCAAGATCAAACCAGGATTTGAAGGGGAGAGTTCAGTATGATTAAAATTAAACAGCACTCTTTGGTGCATATTGTCTCTACTCACAGCAGCAATTCTGTTGCTAAGGGTCAAAGCTAAATACATACAATTTATTCTGAGCAGATTGGTCCTGGCATCCATAAGGTGGCATTTCGATACCTTTTTTAGGCACTGCAGGTTTGTCTTCTCTGCTTTAAAAATTAACTTTTTCAGTGAGATAACAACAGGACTGTAAAATCTTTTCTTTTATTGCAAGGTAACTGAGCGAGGTGATTGCATACTCTCTGCTCATGCTGATTTCGCTCTATTTATTCCTTGATAAAATTGCCTCCTCCAGGATTTTACAGCAGGCGATTTAACATGCACTGATTGTTTCGCAGGAGGAACACACCTTTTGTACCAATGAAGACAAAAACTAACAGAAAAACCTGCTTTCCTGAATTCCACAAATACATTAGAGATTACAAGGAGGGCCGGATTTATTCCCTCTGGATTCCTGTGTGCACCACCCACAAGCAGTGACTTCACTGCTGAGCCCAGCTTGGTGTCTCCCAGCTTTCCACACGCTGCAGGTTATTACATTTAATGTCTCCCCGAGACTGAGGAAGCCGCTTTATTTCCCTGCCTTTGTTGTCATGGATTTTAATCCCCAAATCATCCTGCCAGGCTGAAGAGGAATGTGAAGAATCCCCAGTGGCGTCTCAGCCATGTGTCTCTCCACCTTTCTGGTGTTCCTTGGAGTCAGGATCCTGGCTGCCCACGGCTGTACCTGGACCTAAGCTCCTCCTCACTACCTTCCCAAAAGGAAGGCAAGGTTGGGGTGAAAAAGTAGAATACCAATAAAAATTAAAATGTTAGGATAAGGGCATGTAAATCAAGGAGAGGAGCAGGCAGTTGTTGTAGGGATTCTTGGCCTCGATGCACAGGGTTTGTTTTCCTTGTTTGCATGGGTAGGAGCTATAGGATGGGACCCATATGCAGAATAGTGCATTAAAGGGAATATTTAGAAATGCCAGTGCAGGAGGGAGAGGATAGGAAAGGACTCAAAATCTACATCGCAAAATTTTCTCAGGTGTGGAAAGAAACTTAGACATGGCAATGACTCAAGAAATAAGCAACCTATTATTTTTTGTTCCTTTCTCCTCAGTCTTTCCCCTCCAAGGGAAATTCTCCCTTGAGGCTCTGGCACCCGAGAGGGAGGGAAAGCACAGCTCTTCCATCCCGCTCCCAGCCCTCCCCTCCCCTCAGCCGCAGGAGAGGGCTCTGAGGGCTGGAGGAGGGACCAGGATTCCCGTTTCTCAGTCACACCTGAAAGGGGTGCAGGGAGGATGCATCTCTTGAGCAGGAATCTCTGAATAGGAAGAGGCGAGAGGTGCTGTGAGATCCTCCTTGGGGCTTCTCTCTGCACTATGTGCATATTATAGATTTGCTGCACAAACATGCCTGTGGCAGCAGGAGCTAAGGAGCTGCTGTTCCCAAGTTGCTCTCAGGGTGGGGAGATGAGGTTCCTGGGAGGTGGAGAGGGGAAGAGAGGACATATCGCAATACAGGCATCGTCCTCCCGGACTATCACAAAAGGCCTTTTCTCAGTCCTGAGCTTCAGGCTTATGCCAGTGACAACTCTGGTACCCCCAGATCCTGATTAAAGGAGGCACAAAGGCTTCACAAAGCCCATTTTGCTCCACAGCCCCTTTAATTTGGCTCAGCCACAGCCCAGACTTGGGCTCAAAGGCCTGCCAGCAAAGACAGCAAGAACTGAGCCACACTCAGCTCTTTGCTGTGGCTGTTTAAGACAGGCCTTTTCATTGCACAATTCACCTCCCAGCCAAAGAGACTCAATCACCAAAGCGCACACCATCAGACAAAGACAATTACATTTCAAATGAATAGAAAACCCCAAAACCTGCTTTGGGCACCCTGCTTTTTTCTTGTCCATACCATCATTTTCTGAGCTCATCAAGAAGCAGAGTCAGGGCATTTCTAGGCCTGGAGACAGACTGTAGGATTGGCACGGCCTTCACAAAGCAAAACTGCCACTTTTCTAAAGAGTGCAAGGTCAGCGCCATGATATTTTATCAAGGGACAAGTCCTAAAGCCAGGACCTTGATTAACCCACTTGCTCCCTAGCCATATAAATGAGCTTGAAAGGAGTTAAATGTCAGCCAGGCTGGGTGAGGGGCCTGCTTCCCTCTGTAACCCACCCTCCAACACGTGTCTACACAGCTTGCCAAAATCATCAGCTGAATTGGAGTTGTGCAAAGTCAAGTAGAGCTCCCCTTTCTCGCACACCTACACCCCTTTGCGTTCTCCTCCTTTGTTTGTGCACACACAGCCCAGCCCAGGCAGCAAAGAGCATTTGCAGTGTTCAAAGCCAAAAATGTTCGCAGAGTTCAATGCAACGGCGAACCATAAATCACAGCAAACCCAAAGCAAAGCAGTTTACCTGTCTCCCCTCCGAAAGCATGACTCAAGTGTTTGTTTAATTGTACACAGTGGAAGGAGTAGCTTTTCATCTCAGAGGAATGCTACACCGCCCGATCACCAAGTATTTCCTATGGAGAAGATGCCTCCTGGCTCCCTCTGCCTTTCAGACTCTCACACACACCCTCTTCATCACACAGAATGTTCCCAACTGCCCCTCCCAAAGATAACAGCAAGGTGCTTTGTTTGCTCTGCAAAAACGACTCAGGATTTCTGCCGCTGTGACACAGCAGGAGTGTGAGAAGCATTTGAGGGTTATATGGCCCGCAGGGAGCTTTCGTAGCCATGTGTTATTATTTTGTCAGCAGGAGAATTACTGAAACCAGCACAAAAGAAAATGTCATATTAAATAGAGTTCATGTCAATGCAGAAGCGGGACTGGAATTTTTCAGATACTTCTGTTACGGTCTGGCTGTTCACTGAACTGTTTTTTCATGTCTTTTCCCAGTCTGTTTACCGTTTTAGATGGGGTGTCTTACCATCCTCAGATCCTCTGGTCTCTCTACATGAAGTCATGTAAATAAGTCAATAATAGACAGACAGCAAAACGTAAATGCCTTTTACATTTTGGGAACTGCTCAGGGCTTGTAGTGGTTTAACCCCAGTTGGCACCTAAGTTGGCAACTAAGCACCACACAGCTGCTCTCTCACCCTTCCCCCGCCCCGTGGGATGGGGGAGAGAATCAGGAAAAAAAAAGTAAAACCTGTGGGTTGAGATAAAGGCAGTTTTATAGGACAGCAGAGGGAGAGAAAATAATAATAATAATAATGATAACAGGATATATAAAATAAGTGATGCACAATGTAGTTGCTCACCACCCGCCGACCGATGCCCAGCCAGTCCCCGAGCAGCTATCGCTGCCCCCCAGCCAACTCCCCCCGGTTTATATACTGAGCATGACGTCATATGGTATGGAATAGCCCTTTGGGCAGTTTGGATCAACTATCTTGGCTGTGCCCCCTCCCAGCTTCTTGTGCACCTGGCAGAGCATGGGAAGCTGAAAAAGAAAGTCCTTGGCTAGTCTAAGCACTACTTAGCAACAACTAAAACATCAGGGTATTATCAGCATTCTTCTCATACTAAATCCAAAACACAGCACTATGCCAGCTACTAGGAAGAAAATTAACTCTAACCCAGCCAAAACCAGGACAGGGCTCTTATTAAGCAGTCTATATATCAATTTGGAAGGCCAGCTCTGGTGACCCTGGTGACTTACCTTTTGTAAAGGTATCATTACTCTATTGTTATCAGTGCTGTCTTTCATTAGGTGCACGTAGTTCTTGTTAATAACAGGTTGCACTCCCTGCCTATGCAAGATTTGGGATTCAAAGGACTGATCCTGCCACTGAGTCTTGCTCCACCCAACATTTACCTATCAGTGAATTTTCCCAACACTGCCAGGTTTCTGGCAGCTGCTGGTCCTTCACCTGCAAGAAACACGTTGCAGTGTGGGGCAGAGCCTGGCTCAGCAGGAGCTGGCAGAGCTCAGCACCTTGGGAAATCAGCTTCCCTTAGGAGATAAACTGGAAAAAGCTTAGGAGTGGGATTTATGACTCTGCAAGAACAGTGAGATTATTGGGTTTGTGGACAACTCACTGGACAAAGTAATTCACTGTAGTTTATAAGCTAGGCTGGAATGGAATTAACACAGCATCATGAAGTTCAGAGAACGGGTAGGGCAGACAGGTGCCTTGTTTATCACCACGGACAGCTGTGCCAGAATATCTTTAGACTGAATGATGTTGATGTATACATCTGCATTTAAACCATTTATTGCAACAGTTACTCCCATTCAGGAGAGTAGTACATGGCCACAGGAAAAAGAAGAGACAGATGCTGTGATGTATAAAGCTAAACCTGCTGCTGGCATAATCCCATACAAGTCCCATTAAAATTAATGAGGTATTTCTGCTTGAGCAGAAGATAAATATGACTTACTAAGCCAGAAGTACACCTACCTGACTCTGTATATCTTAAGTATTTGGGGGAGTTTTCCCTCCACTTAGTATAAGTAATCAAGAGCAGCCCTAACCACCAAATAGAGCAATAAAACAATCAAAAGAGTCATCTGTTACTGTATTGGTCACAATTAAAGACTTAAAGAGTTACCAGTTCAACAAGTCTCACATTGATTTCAGACTGAAAAATTATATGAAAATAGAGGAAAAAGCAAGATTATGCATAAGATTTGGGAATAAAAGACATAGGTTTCTCTAGTTATTCCAAAAAGCTCTTTATAACTTTAGGAATTTCTTTATAAAGGAGACAAATAATTTGACCTCTGTCCAACAGTACTGGGTATGATTTAGACATCTCACTAATTCTGCCTTCAGACTACTTTCAATTTGTGTTGAAAGTTTTAGTTCATATTTGTTTGCCTAATTTCTGTCACTACAAGATAGATCTACGAGTGTCTGAGGGTCATTTTTGTGCATTTCTGTGCTTTAACAAATTTAGGTTTAAGTGAGCCCTCTAATGTTGAATTCCCTGACTTAAAATATTTTGATTCTGGGATAATGAAAATGTCTTTACCAGAGAGCTGTACAGAAAAGTACATTTAGTCTTAAACACTTATTAGCAAGATTTTTTGAGGGGAGGGGACCCCAGAGACTTTTGTTAAAGCTATGAAAAGCTCATCTATTAACAGTGAAGGAGAAGCTCAAAGAAAATGTCACGCATACGTTTCATCAGCTTCTCAGTTCAGTGCATCAGTAAACAGCACAGATCAGCCACACAATACTAGACAACTACATATGATTTATAACTGTGTGAAGGATTTAGTAAATCTGACCATTAATATGAAGTTAACGTTGCGTGAATGAGAAACAATAACCTAATTGGGGAACCTAGTAATGTACTAGACTTACTGGTATGAAAACATTACTTGGAGTGATTATCACTGTTAGGAAAGAAGAACAGTGGGGGACTGGTCCCAGGGTCCTGACACTTCTATCCATTAATGGCTCCTTCTGATATATTCCAGATTACAACAGAGATGAGACACAGAGCTTCACAACCACTAACATCCAGGATAGCAAGCACATTTCTAACCTTAAAGACCACAGTCATTAGGCCAAGTCATCTGCTGTCAGAAACGCTTGACACGTGTCTCTTCTTTCTTGCACCGTTGCTTCTTTACAGCTAATAGCACTGGGGTATGCAAGATAAGTATGGAGGAGGGTTGATGATTAATGTCATAATGGTTCCTTTTAATATACTTCATCTGGCAGCTTAATTCTCTGTAACTGGGATAATCACAATAATTAGATGCAATTGTTCATATGATTACCTAATTGCAGCTTTTTTCAGTGTAGCCAGTTCACATGAATTTTAAATGCACAGAAAATATGGAAAGTCTGAATTACACCTACATTTTAGAAAATCCTATTATGTATAAGATTGTCCCACAAATTTAAACCGCACATGAGGATCTTATGATTCCAGAGTGTGCAACACATGTAATCAGTGATGTTACAAGTAAGGCATTTTTAGTTCTGATCCTAAAGAGTTAAAACTACAATTCACATGAGCTCAGTGACATCAGACTTCCCTCCACCCCCATCTGAACAATTCCTGCAGAGTACGAAAATGTTCTTGAATTGCTAACATCTCCAGAGCAGATGTTTATGCAGAAAGTATGCAAGGAATTCCTGTGTCTCTCAGAGTCCTAATGAATGGCCAGCATTTTTGGTGTTAATTTATGATCAGCCATGCTCTTTGAAAAGCCAGACATGAGATGAAGAGAAAAACACATGCTGAAATCATTTAGGACCCACAAAAAAAAGATCAGACAAGGTGACAGTTTATTACTAAATTAATTTTTAGATTAACATATTTCCTAAATGAATAAAAGGATGAACTTGTGAAATCTCATTGAATGTATTAAAAAAGAGTATTCATAACCTCTAATTTAGCTTCTTTTAGTATCTAGTTTCATTTCATAAGATGAAAGTTAGGAGCATAGTTCAATAAACTGTCACTGAAGAGAGGGGAGCCTTTGAAAAGACTGAAGAGTACCAAATTAAGATGCTGAAGTATCTCAAAATAGACAGAGTAAATACCCTTCAGAGAGGTAGTGTTGTAACTCTGAGATCATATGCTATATCTTTATTACAAAGGGAATAACGAACCTTTCATTTAAGTGCAAAGTAGAACTCAAGTTTATATATAAAGGTGCAACTGCTACTTCGAAAATCATGCATTTATACTCCTGATAGAATCAAATGCAGCCACATTCCTCTGGCCAGTGGTGTTATCTGGATTTTTGAAAAGGAACAGCAAGGGGATATCAGGGTGCAGAAAGAACCATAAAAGTTGCCCATTGAGGACATATATTATTTTTTGGTGCCTCCGCATCAGTTCTGCAAGCCCGGTGCAGCCAAAGAAAAAAGGTTAAATGACTCATTTCCTTCCTGCCTCTGCTGTAGAGCACCTAAACCAGCAAAGCCTTTACACAGATGCGCACCCCCTCCGATTGTAGGAGACCTGGTTTGTACAACTGCATGCAGACGTGCCTGTGGGAACAATACTCGGAAACTAAAACACAGAGCTATCTGATTGCTATTAATATATACTAGTGAGATCCCAGCTGCAAGCCTGTGGACCGTACAAGAACCAGAGAAGAAAACCCTGAAGCTGTCTTCTGGGCTTTGCCTTTGAGTTTGTGGCACCTCAGGCACTTGCCTAAGCTCCCTCATCCACCTAGTCCAAATTATGCCATGAGCTACCCCTGTGCCCACCATGTAATCCTTGAATCCTGAAAACTTCACCCTTCCCACTCTCTCTGACCACTTGCTTGCTGGAGCAGAAGGTGAGAATCCCTCATGAAGGTGAGAATTGTGCTCATAGCTGACACACTCCTGCTTATCAGTGGTGGATCTCTTTTAGATGGAAGGTAAAAAGGGCTGCTCTGCCAAAACAGAAGACAACCCAACAAACCAGCTTTGGCTGCTTATTGAACAGTTTCACTTAAAAGTGTTGCAAACGTGGTGTCTCAGCACAAGAACATGCCAGTTGGACATGAAGGGACATGTTCTCACTGTTTTATGCCTTATATTCTTCAATTCCAATGAGGATGCAGACCTGATGTTTTTAATTCCAAGGTGCCAGTTGCATCCCAGGTTACAATGAGTTTTTGAACGGTTTTGCTCACTTTCTAGTGCATCAGGGATAATTCTGGGCTGTATTTTGGAGATGCAGGGGTGTATATTTTTCAGGCCAAGTGCAATTAAAAAAAGAATTCACCCTTTCTGTTGAATATGAAAAATATGGTGAAGTCCTCAAAATGCAAGGATTTCTTCTTGCATTAGGAAACCGGTTGCTTTCCGGTCAAAATTAAGACTGTAATGGATTCCATGCTAAACTGTAGGACGAAGGGTCAGGCCATACTTTGATTATTAATCTGTCACTGATAGTCTCTGGGTACTCCTGTGGGGAAAAAATGCTGCTCCTTGAACTTAAGAACTTTAAAAACACAGAAGTCTTCATGTCATTTCAAGTGCTGTTGGATGTCCCAGCTGGCCTTCTGCTTCTGCTCCAGAGGCTGTCAGTCCCCAATAGATCCTGCACATCAATGTCTGCCAGTCCCTGGCAAATGCATTATGTATTCTTGGGCATCTTACATGACAGGCACCTAAATGTAGGCAACTGTAGGCAACACTGTCCTAAGAGCAAACCTTCCGTTGGGAGACCCTTCCTTGCTCAGAACCCTAAGGAAGTTCCTACGTTAGAAAAAGCCCTGAAATGTTAAAATAGCATGCAACTAGCCCCTAGAATAGCCTGCCTAGAGACACGTTCTAATACAAACACAAGTAATAAGCTTAATAGAAGAGCTGTTAGGTGCCGTTTACAGCAGGGCATAATGGGGAGAAAAACAGTCATTCTGGGACCTCCCCACTTGTCTCAGTGCCTTAGGTGAAGCCCATTTAGATGGCAATAACTGAAGGTAAATGGAAACATATCCCTTGCTTCATGATTTCCTGGGCACCGTAAAGGGTACTACTGAACGTGTCCTGCTAGCCTGGGCAGAAAAGAAGATGCTGATTTTGCAGGCAGGTACCAGTTCATCTGGCTGGTGAACCAGGTTGCCTCCTCACTTTCTTTGATCCACTGCAGGGCTCACATGGAAAAGCATATGTAAGCCTGCTGGTTTGGCTGAGCTGGCCTTATCTTTCCCTACAAGCAAAAATGAAATAATGCGCTGGGAAAGTGAGGTGATAACACAGCTGTACATTTTTCTGATGACAGACTCTGCATGCCCTCAGGACACCACCACCTCTTGCACTCTCCCATCCCAACGGTACAGATTTTTTTTCTTTCATACCAAGTTCCCCTGACCTCCTACAGACACTATTTCCAGTGAGATTCCTCCCAGTCTGCTGGAGCTAGGGCACAGTTTGGAGCTAACTTGGGCAGCAAGAATAGAAAATGAGGCCAGGCTGTCCTTAGGAAATCCAAGCCACTTCCTTTGCATTTCTGCAAAGGGGCCGGGGCCAGGGCCAGCTTGCAGCAGCCGTGAACCCTCAGGCTGTTTCTCTGGAAGATGGCAGTTACAGATGCCTCTCCAACAGCACAGACTATGTCCTCTCCTTGCACTCCAACTCTTTGGAACAGACGGCATTGTGCTGCCTGTGATGAACTGATGTCCCATCCTACCCTTGCAAGGGCTTCGGAGGTAGCTCTAGCACTCCATATTCGTGTTGTCCCAAAGTGAACAGTCTCCTTGAGATGATCTTTTGGCACTAAAGCAAGATGTTCTTGTTCGGCTATGCCGCCCTAACTCAGCTGGCTTTCTGGGTCATTTGTCTGTGCCCAAGTTCCTGAGGATAAAGGGATAAAAAACATTTAAACCCACCCCATTCACCACCCTGAAACACCATAGCCAGGAAAGATACTGTTTGGAGCTTGGCCTAAATTAGCGGTTTTCAGCGAGGTGAAAATAACGCAATGCTAAGGTAAAATTTAAAAAGCATTTCTCCTGAGGTTCATCTTAGAAACTTCCTTCTCACCTGGCCTGACATTTCTATAAGCTTCATCCCCAGTGCTCGCAAGTGGCTGCTCTAGCCCTCAGCGTGCTGACCGAGAGGGAACACTGGATTCAACAGTTTATGCTAAATGTAAACTGTCTGAATCTGGGACTGTCAGGATCACCATCTGCTTCAAATACATTTTTGCTCATGCTCTTATTAAAGCAGAACCAAGAGCTGGGGACAAATCCAGATGAAAAATCCTAAATGTAGGGGCGTTTGCATTCCTTTTCCTTCTGAATTAGGTGGCAGTTCCTCATTGCATTGCACCATACAAGAGGCGTATGGTGGGTCTTTTCCATCTTCTACTCCAAAGATTCAGACCTCGCCCCATCCTCTAACAGGTGAGGGCCTTACTCAGCACATCTTCACAATACAGACATCCAGAGCACAGACAGGCATTGAAGAATGATTTGCATTTTTCCCTTTAACTAATTCACCCAATGCACAAACCAGGAGAGCAGGGGAATATCTGCAAACACATTGTGTCTGAAAGTTTGCTGACAGGAGGCTGAGAAAAAACTTACCAGATAAAAGTGAGAAAAAAGGTGTTTAATTTCTTGTGCAAAAGATTTCAAGACAAGGAGGGAAAGCCTGGTAAAGTATTGAGGCACTGGGACAGCACGAGACAGGCCCAAGCCATGGTTTTCTGACAGCCATAGCCATGGCTTGGCTGAATAAGCCCAGCTAGAGAAGTCACAAGGGGGTAAAAAGAAAGTAGTAGGGTGATCTCAGTCAGGAGCTCCCAAGGGTAGGGAGAAAAATAGAAGGAACAAACCCAAAGTTTCTCCTCTTCCAAGGTTTCTTTGCATCTATAGAAATCCTGACTGCCGTGTAAGAAGAAGGAGAACTTCCAAAAGAAACTGAAACCCAGAAGGGAATCAAGGGAAGAGAGGACCATATCTCCTCCTGAAAAGAGTCAATCAGTAGGTTATTCTCAGCAGTGTAAATTAGCTCTTGTGGGTTATGCCATGCCATGCCATGCCATGCTAGATTGCTTCCAGGACACAAGAGGCTCCCACAAAGCTAGTCCACATAAATCTATGGAAACCTGGAATCTGCAGTGTAGGTATGAGGTACAGAAATATCCCCAGTGATGTCACTGAAGGGTGGAAGAACACTATTAAGCATCAATCTGTTTTTGTTACTTCAAAGTCTTTAAGATCTGGAGAGATGAAGCCTGTGGTCCACCACCATGTAGATGATGTGCCAAGAAATAGATTCATTTACTAAAAATAGCACTGAGCAGAGCCTTTATGACATCAGAAAAAAAAAATCTAGAGTGCGAAAATGCTAACCTTATTCTTTAATTTGGGGAACAAAGGTATATCTGGAAGCAAGAAGCCAAATATTTCGTTGTGAATCTAACTGGAGGCTGCTTTCTTAGTTAGCTTTCGTAGACTCCTTACACATAATCAGTGGACCTCCAGCTAGTCATGGAACACAGAATGAAAACCACTAATTTTAACAAAAAACGTTACTGGGTAAACTGTTTTGGGCTACATGTAATGGCTTTTGACACAAGGAGGTCAGACTCTGCAGCCCAGTAAGCCTGTCTGACCCACGGACCTGGGAACATGTTGGTGAATGTGGAGGACAAGCCCCTTCTTCTGCTCTGCTTGAGAGTCCCAGTGTCACACCAGCACTGCACCCTCCAGCTGGATCTCCGCACGGAGGCGTAGCCCATTCCCAGTTTAATTAGAGAGTGATGTATCTGCCCAGACGCTGTCGGAAAGGAATGACTGGCTCCTTTGTGTATGCATTTTCCACATGCTTCTCCTACATGTTGGGTGTGTCTGGTTTGTAAGATCCCATGCGGCTTGAGTGAAATTACAGCATAAGCATTTCAGCAGAAGTATGGCAAGACCTGCTGACATGTTTTAGTGAGGGACAGACTCACAGATACAGGAGACAGGCGCAGGAAACAAAGAAAAGCTTAAAGTCAGGAAGTGTAAAATGGAAGCAAGTGAAAGGGCTGACTCACATCAGGAGACAGCCACAAAATAACACCACACAAGATGTTAAGAGAGAAAATAATGAAGAATATCCAGGTGGAACTGCCAATCACAGGCTATTTCAAACTGTCTCCGAAATAATTTAAGATTATCTAAGTACAGTCAGCAAGGCAAGATCTGTAAGCAATGAATAGTCTTTAAACTAACTAGGACATCTGAAGAAAAAAACCCCAACTTTAACAGGACAAGGAAGCAGTGCAATGTGAGAAGCCAGCTTTCAGAAACTGAGCTGTTTGGTATTTTTCACCTGAAACTGAAAGGTTTTTTCTCCATTTTCCATGTCTGCAAATTTTACTTGGGTTCTAAAGTCAGAGTGTAGATGCTGGTTTTAGTTCATCTTCAAGATACAAAGGGTAACATGCAAAGGAGATCTGCAGTCCAGTGTTACCTGTTTGGTTGCATCTGCAATAATTATGGGATAATATATAGTTTTGCCAGTGTAGTGAATAAACACACTTTACCTAATACACTGGTAAGAGAATACGCTAGATTGCGGTGGAAGTATTTTTACCTGCTCAGTTGCCTGACCAGAACAAAGATTTAACACAATGTTTGTTTTTAAAGGCTTTCCTGAATACACGGAAACCTTGATAAGACCACTGGAGGGCAGCAACGTCAAAGTGAATCATTCAGCGTGCTTTTGGGAATTGTTTCATGAAAACCCAAACCCAAGAAGACCTTAGCAAAGAAATAGAAAAAATTAGAAATAATTTTCTGCTAGCCAGATGCAAATATGTAAACCAGTGCAATTCTTCTGGTGCAAAAGACTGTACTGCAATATCATTTCCCTCACTTTCCCATATCTAAAGAATGCCACCTGAAGTCTACTGACTTGTCCTGTCTTCAGAAAATTCTAAAAGCATCCAAAAATATTTGGAGTCTTGATGCATTCTGAACCTTATGGATTGGTGGGTTTTTTTAAATCAATATATAACCCAAGACTGTTTTGTATATCCTTTTATATACAAATATATAATTTAAATTATATTTACAATTACGTATAGATACACATTTCCAAATGAATCCATATTGTTGCATTAATATAATGGGGGCGGCACGTTCAGCAGAATTTTTAACTTTGATTTTTATTTTTAAGAGTGTCCTAAATTTCATCATTTCAAAGAAACCTTTCAAATATCAACTGAGTGGAATCAGTTTAGTGAGTAAGACTTTAGTGAGTAAGACTTCCTCTGTAAGGAAGTCCACTGAAATTAGTGAAGATTTTGGGGTTGCCATGAAGATAGATCTATGGACTTTTCTGCAGGCTGTTTTGATTTAGTGAAAGGACGCTATTATTAGTCCAATATTTACACATTTAAGGAATACATGTTGACAATAATTTAAGATTATAGTTAGTCAAACACAGCTGTCCATTGCTTTAAAATATATAAAGAAATCTACTGGCTGACTTACAGACCCAGGTCATAACATCCGTCTATACTTTTGACAAAATAAGAGCAAGGTAAATAAAACTGCTGTGGAGCTTGCTATTTTTGTAAAAAGTGTAACATACAGTTCCACTCTGCAATGTAGCTGCATACACATCGCCTCTTACTCAGTACTTGAGTTTCCTGATTGCATTCAAATCACATCTGGCCATTTTATATACAAATATGTCCTGTTACTGTCAGACTTAGAAAGCTAACAAGCAGAAAGAAGGAGCTGGGCTTGCCTTATCCATAGTGTCATTTGGTACCTGGATGGCTGAACAAACCATGTCCATGATTGTAAGGTGATTTTCTTAGGTTACAATGGGAAGGACCTTTTCTGAACACGTTACTACCAGAAGAAAGCATGGTTTTGGACACCAGTTGAACTTTGAAGAGTCCTCGTGGGATAACAGGGAATGTGTGGGGACCACCTGGGGAGTGTGAACAAAATAAGTATAGAAAAGCAATACAAACCTCACCAGACACGGAGACTACTTTCAAGAGTGGCATAATCTGGACTTTCACAGAACTTATGGTTCCTCTGAGGTCTATGACTTAGGCTACATCTAGCTTAGCAAGTGGCTTCATGCACTAGGAGCAGAACTGCAGTTCAAAAAAGTCGGTGCTCAGGAGACAATGTCCACTCTGTAGGCATTTGGGGATGTTTTATTTCAGACTAGTTTTTGCCTGGTCCTGTAGATTTGAGAGCCCATTAGCTGATGGAGCACGTGAGGTGAGCTCCTGGAGAGCTTAGTTTCAGATTAGTTTCCTCCAAGAGAAATGCCATTGTGCTCCACACAGCACACAAGCATACAAAGCGGGGCCCTCGAGAGTCTCCTCAGATCCACACCCCTAATCCAAATCAAAACGTCAGTGTAAAATTCAACCTTACATGGTACAGAGGGGAAATACAAGGTAAAACGTCTGGCAGAAGTCATGCATGGCAGTTAGAGAAAGTGTCTACATTTATACCTATAAAGGTAGGTTAAAGTTTCTGTTTGGGTTGGTTTTTTTCCATTTCCTACATGCATGAGTCTCCCTTCAGCCTTTGGAAGTAAAATATCTTAGAATGGTGATAAAGAGGATGATATATATGCAAATTTTCTTAATGTTCATCATAGTTATATGGAAATGTGAATATATAGGTGAATTAAATAGCTTTACAATGGGAACAGTGGCATTTATTTTTTAAGTTTATATGCATAAATGATGATGGCATAAAAATGGAGATCTAACAAAAAATATACCAGTGTCATATGGGAAACAATTGTGTATAGCTCTGGACCAGTGTTTAAGCCCTCCCTTTGGAGCTTGCATTTGACTACTGGGCAGATGGATCTCACCTTCACTTCCAGATTTCATGGTGCGTTTCTGGACTGCAGTTAGAAAAAAAGAAATCCAGCTTCTGAACTGAGATGATCTGCTTGGCAAGTTACTGAAAGACAGTAAAGATGAAAGTACAGAAAGTTTTTTCCACAGTCAGTTTTCATGTACATCTATATATTATTTTAAACAAAAACATCTGCTTTACTGCCACTACTCTAAGGCTTTCTTAAAGGCTGGGAAAGAATTCTTTAAAAAATGCTGGATTTTATTAACATTCCAGTTAGCAAACAGATGTTATAATCAATTGTAATAGCACATGACGAGAAAAGTTGGAATGCTGATATGGAAGCATGTCAAAATGTGAACACTCCAACCTACTTTTAAAGGCAAGCACACACCTACATGCCTGCACAAAGCTGCGTGAACCTTTTCTAATCAGAAAACACTGGTACCTGGTCCTACCCTTGTCAGATGTCAGCGACTTCTCTGACTTGCCTTCACCTTTGGAACAGGCTACTGCAGATTTACTGAGCTTTCCCTTGGGCAAGTTTTCCTTTTTCACAGGGAAACTAAAAACACAGCAGTGCCTCCGAGTCTAATTTGGTGTCTTACAGAGACCTTGGCGAGCTGATGAACTAAAGCCTGTTACACCATGTAGACACAAGCCTGTGTGCCACATGCCTACAAACACCCCCATGACTGCCGTGGGGGCCTTTTGCTTATCTGCTCATGGAACAACACCTGTTGGTGAATTATAATTATTTTTGCTATGGTTATTTTCGTGAAGTACCGTCAGAGGGCAGTAACATTGCCCACATCCACTTCCAACCCCTGCAAATCCCCATTACAGGAACCCTGATGGAGCCCAATGACCCTGATAGCGACAGAGAAGCACTGGGGCCCACAGACAGGCTCCTTCACTCTATGCAAGATGCAAGGGGGAGGAACAAAAAAAGAAAAAAGGAGGCAGGACAAGCAGAAAATGCTACGCCAGGATCGTTTCTAAGGAAAACATCACCCGCTTCAGCAGGAGCAGGCGGCTGTTGTTAGCAACCGGTGTACACAGCCAGGGCACTCCGGCAGGCAGAGGGGGAAGATGGATGTTTTCTTGGGCTGATGATGAATTACCCCATCTTCCAGCCCTCACAGCCTGGCTGCAGCAGCAGGGACGAGCCCTGCCTCTATGGCATGTGGCAGCTGGGGAAGAAGGATTTGTCTTCTTCCCTCAGCTGCCAAACTCATGGCCTGCACTGGAGCCTGACGGTGGTGGAGGGGCAAGCCACGCCTCCCGGAAAGCCCAAATCCCCTCAAAAGTTTCAAGTCAACATTTTATTTCGTTTCTTATTAATTCATACGGCTCAGCTGCTTTAAAAGAGCACAGAAAGTACCTATTTTGACAGAGGCAGGGCAGAAACCGGGTACGAGCCTCACAGAGACATGGGGTGCCGCCCTCAGCCCTCCAAGAGCGCTAGTACAATGGTATGGCGGCGGGAAGGCGGCGAGGGGTTGTGTGAGGGGTGAGGAAGCCCGGGCAGGGGAGCGGGCTGGCTGCCCCCGTTATCCCTCTCCGGGGTGGCCTCGGAGGGAGCTCAGCCCCGGGTGCCTCCACTCCGCCCCCGGGCCGGCTCCCCCGCCCGACGGCCGGGCCCTTCCCGCCCACACCGTCGCTCAGCAACGGCGGCGCGGCCGGGCTGCGGCGGGAAGCTGAGGGGGCCGGGCCGGCCGGGGCGACCCCAGGGCCGGGCTCAACCATGGCTGAGCGCAGCCTCTCCCCCGGCACGCAGGTAACTCAGCGGGGCTGGGCCGCACGGGCACACACACCCCCCGGCACACAGCCTTACACACACACCCTTGCAAACAGCCTCACACACCCCTGCAAACAGCCTCACACACACCCCCCACACACACCCCCTCACAGCTCCCGGCACACAGCCACACGTCCACACAGCCCTCCACCCAGCCTCACACCCCACCAAACCCCTCCACACACCCCTGTGCACAGCTTTACGCATGCACACCCCCGCCTGCATGCAGACACCCGCATATACACACGTGTGAACACCCCTGCACACAGCCACGTATACACACACGCACCCCTGCATGCACCCTGGAGCACACAGATGCATGCCCTGCACAAAACCGGGCACACGCACACCCACACACCCTGCACAGTGCTTGTATTTCTCTCCCTCACACACACGCCCCGCTCACATAGTCCCGCACGCACACACACCCCCTACATAAACCATGGCACACACGCATGCTGTGTGCACACAGAGAACTGTCTCCACCACCATCACCTACACGTACAGCCAGCCAGCCCAGAGACGTCTGTGTGCACGCACAACCTTGTGTACACACACACACGCACATCCTTACATACATGCCTCCACACATACATGCCTCTGTTCACGTGCGCACACGCAGTATGTTCCCTTTTGGTGTCCTTCCTGGGTACCTTTCCCAGCCCTTTTCCCCCACTTTTCCTCCTCGGTTTGCTAAATCCAGCTGTTTGCAATGTGCCCTTGAATCTTGCCCTGGGATCTCCTCTGATCCTATCTCAGGCCATGAGCACTAACATCCTCATTTTCTTTCCTCAGGACATCTCCCACTTGCTGGCTAGCACCTTTGAGGACCTGTACACTGGAGATGTTACCGGGGTGGACGTGGAGAGAAACTGGATCAAGTCCCGAGGAGGAGACAATGTTTATCATGAGACTTTTACGGAGGAGCTACAGAAGGTACAAGTTGAAACCAAGTCAGAGTCTGGAACTCTGTTCAGCTTTCATTGCTACTTCGTAATTTCTAGATCTTCTGTGAAATAAAATAAAAAGGCGGGGGGCGTCCTAGAACTGACATTTTAATGGAAATTTACTTGAGCACACTTTCTCACAGAACCTTTCATATAAATTAATATTCACCACACGCTCCTTCATGATATTCTCAGCTCTGGATGGCTTTTCGGACACAGAATAAAAGCAGTAAAACCAGTAGCCCTTTAAATGCCTGTTCTACTGGCTGACAACTTCTCCCTGTAACTGCTGGTCAGTGTACTAGACTTCCTATCTTGCAATAAAGTATTCTCATGTCCTGCATTTTGAAGCCAGATGCTGCAAATATTATTTATATATGCTTACCTTAGTGGTGTGCTATGACCTGTAAGCCATTAGCATTTGCGACGCGGTTTGGGAATCTTGGACAAAATCAACAGTAGAAATGGAAAATATTTCTATTAATCATTGCTCTGATAGCTATTGTCAGTGTATAGAAGTAGAGACTATTGCTGGATGACTTGAGCAACAGGTATTTTTTCCATTTTGTGTCATCATACACTCTTCAAAGGTTATCAGACATGAAAAATCTGAAGTTCTGTATTTCTTTTGAGTCATTTATGAATATATTGGTGGACACAGTATGTTCTGAGTAATAAATGGGAGTACTTCTGCTTGGATAAGGGTCATTTCAACTGACAATACATGTCCATAACATGTATGTTACAGCTGAACTAGTCACTCAAGGCTCTCTGTATCATCAGAGAAAGGAAAAAAAACACCAAACCAGGCACTTTTAGGGCACAATCCATCTGATCCATTTTAGGTAGCAGCTTTGGCATGGGGTGGGATCGTATCCTAGATTCCAGTGACAGTGGAGGGATCCCTTGTTACATAAAGGTTCTACAGAAAGCTCAGTTAGGCTACAGATACTCTTGAGACCAATGTCTATCAGTTTCTCTTGGTGTTGGTCTTGTAGGACTCTGTGCCTCTTCTATATTCTCTCTTTAATTTACATTGATACTTCTTTGAGGCAGGATTTTTCTTTTTGAGTTGTGCTTGTAAAGCACTTACCACACTGGGAAGAGTGATCCAAAATATGTCAGAAAAAGTGAAGTATCACTGTTGGGTTATTTTGGAGTTTTAGAAACCTTCCTAGTAACTAGAAGGGAGCATTCACTTTAAATTTAATCCTACACTTCTAGGCAAAATACAGTGCAGTTGCTACTGTCCCACAGAAGGTAAAAGACAGGCATTTCTCTTGACCTGAGAGAGTCTCCTCATCTTTCACACATTTTTCTTGGGTAGTGCTTCTTGCCCAGCACAAGTTAAATGATAGGAATGACTGTATTTTAGCAGGCCAGTTTATTCTTGTAAAATAATGATGTTTTACCAGGCTGTCTCTATCTACCTCTCAAAGGCAAATAGAAAACATTTATCTGCAAGGAGATCTTTAATAATTTGTGACAGCTCAAATCAAACTCATTTCTCTACATTCATCCATGCCCATGACAGCTTCTTGCTGAATATAAGTGCCGATTGACCGAAGCTGACATAGTAGAAGAGAACATCATTCAGGCCCAGGATCGAGCAAAAACTGAAGAAGAACGGGCCCTAAACATGCTGAAGGCAGATGCGGGGGAAGATTTCCACAAAATGGGATTGCCACCAGGTGAGGATTCTGGAAATACCATCTCTCCCCAGCACATGCTTATGGTACCTGGAGATCAATGCGACGTTTGTGTGAATCACTGGTAGGACTGACACTAGACTCAGTGAGCTTTTAGTTTGGCTTTACATCAATAGAGCAACTTTGACGGATTTTGTGCAGAGATTCAGGAAGATTAGCATCTGTTTAACACTGTAAGAAACTAAACGGCCAGGTCATTTTCAAGGTATTAAATTTGCAATTAATGGCTTACCACCTAACTTTATTACAAGCATACACACCTTGATATATAGCAGCAATGAGCAGAGATTAAACGTTTCTCCGATGGCTGCATAGCTGGGTTTGAACTGAATTTAGAATTGTGGAGATGCATGTCCAAGTCTTGGGATTAAAATACCAGACTGTTTCTCTATCCAAAAATACTACCTGACAGTGATGAGTTATAAAGACAACTTTACTTTGTATTGATCAAGATAGTGTATCTTAAGGGGCTAAGCTTTTGCATTTTTTAAATTGTTTTTTTGTTATTGTTTTTTTGTTGTTGTTTTACTGTTGCAGTGGCATCCTCTTTTAGGTGGATTGTGGATAATGAACTTCTCAGAAAAAATCATTTAACCTGCCCTGATGATTACATCACTGATAAATTACCTGTTACTAGAGCACCGAAAGGTAACTTTTAAAGCAGGGAATAATTTAGACTTTTTAGAACACTGTAAGAATTGAAGCATTGGAGGATGTTGCAGATCTGAGTATATTTTTATAGTTTGCTGCCAAAGCAGAAGGGACTCTAGTATTACAAGCACAAAATTCCACTAAAGGGACATTGCCAAAATAAAATTGATAAATTAAAAATTATTGAGTTTAAATGTGCTTAAATATGAAATTTAATGGTGGTCACACTTTTGTTTACCATTCTTTCTATCTGACACAAAAGCTATATTAATTGTGACTGCTCTGTCTCTATTCAATTTCATTAGCACAAAGCTGCCACTACATCTTGTATACAGAGAAGGGAAGTGGTTACATTAAAGTAAAAACTATTTTCAGTGGAATAAAATTGTATTCTTTATTTTGGGTTTAAAATTTTCCAGTTCTAGAAATGTATCAGTTTAACTTGCAAATGAAGATCAGTAAGAAAAATCTTTTGGGCAATGTCAAGACTTCTTTACTACTTTTACTCATGGATGAGCCAAGGTGAAAGGTTTTAGTATCACTAAAATGAAATTTTTCAGTCAAGTCAAAACAAACATTTCAGAGTAATCATTTTAGTCACAAATGCCAAGATTTTGGGTTTTTTTTTTCCACTGTAATTCCAAACAAAGCCAAAAATCTAACATCTCAGAGTTTCCTCTGAGTGGCAATTTTGTTGTCTAACTATAGGACCATGGGACTAGATGGTACGTCCTGTTTATGTCAATTTTCTGACTGTCATAAGTCCATCATATAGATCTTTTTGTAAACTGAACAGGACATTCTAAGTCCCACTCACTTGTAAGATTAACATAGCTTTCTGAGAGTAATACAACTCTGAGTATAGCTTGTTTAATTAGTATTTGAAAAGCTTTCTTATTAAAGCACTATGCTTCAGTTGTGCAAAATAAACTATAAGTATAAATGAATTCTAGAGGATTTAAAGTGTAGTTTTACCATAAACAAGACTAAAATAAATTCATATACCTATGCGTAGAATAAATGCTTATAATTCATGCTTTTCTCTTATAGAATTCTATTTTTCTTTGAATTGCAGAAAAATCAGAACCTGGCTACCTCAGAGAGACATTTAGTTTTAAACAGCATGTTTCTTCAGGCTCACAGGACCAGATGCCTGCAGGGATTGCACACCTACAGAAAATATCTGGTAGTCTGCCAAATGTGTCTTTATGCGCATTAACTCTGCCTTCAACTCCAGACTCTAGCCACCAGACTAAAAAGACAAGTAAGGTACATTTTACAGATTTATTTCTTTGAGTCTGTCAGAACTGTAGGGCCTATTGCTGTTCCTATAACAAAGGGTAAATATCGATGCATTGTTGATTTGGCTCCAGTACTTATTTTATTTGACCTGTTAAGAAAAGAGAAATGCAATATTTCTATATGAATTTTCAATGCTGTATAGCTTTAATTAGACATGTACAGATACCTTTTTCATCATCCTCAAAATTGCCGTGTTTAATTTTGCACCGTGGTCTCTTTATTTTTCAAAGAAAACTAATGCCTCACAGAAGCTAGCCTGGAAGGATAGTAAGAGCAAAGCAGAGGGAGAAAGTGAGCGTGCTTACCTTGCCAAACTTGAGAGAAGACAGAATTACTTGAAGAACCCCCGCTTTTTCCCACCAAATGCTCTTCATGGAGGCAAATCTCTTGTCATTTCTCAAGAAAAGGTGGAACAAACCATAGCCAGAAGAAAAGCACAAGATAATAAAGGGTATGCAGTATGTAGTTTCTTGATTCTGAGCTGGAGCACACAGAGAGCTCCAGTATAGAATTACTGTGGATTTACATGTAGATATTTTGAGCTAAATGTCTGTGTAGTCTCTTAGGAAACAAAGTATGTCTGTATGACATTTTGGTTTTGGTAAGGGATACATTTTGCAATTTCTCATTTTATCAGTATTTAAAGAATTAGGCAGTAAGATAATGTCTCCTTTTTTATCTTTCAGTGATACCTCATTTGTTCCTGTGTTTCTTGCCAATCCACCTACTGTTTTGTTTTCTGATTATGAAGTTGGCCAAGTTTATGAGGTGAGAACTTACTTCTTTGTGGAGTTTCTGCCACTGAGAAGCATTATGTCCTACCATGATCTACATATTTCACCCAATCTTTTGGCTTTCTGCAGTTTAACAGAAGTCTGAGTTTCTTTTTTGTATTGAATTAATGACCCTTTAGCTTCCTTCAAGATGCTTTTTCACACATGCCACTGACACACTAACTAGTGAAACCTGAAAGGGACCCTTTCCAGTCTCTGCTTGGTTTTGGTAGTATCTGATTCAGCCTTTATTGAATAAACTGAGATTTTTAGGCCAGTTGTGATGGTAAATTAGCTATTACAAGCAGAGTACTAGGGAACTGCAAACATATAATGAGTGATGATAAATACAATGGAGTATTTTATTTTCTTTTTAAATGAAGATGACTATAGAGCTGCAGAACATCACCTCAACATGTCATCGTGTAAGACTTATCCCCCCCTCTACTTCAGCATTCGCCATTGGGCCAGGTAAGGGTTATTTTTACTGCCTTTAAGATGTTAACACATAAGAGATCTAATTTATCTGCTTGAGCAAAGATTTTTCAGAGACATTATGTTTGGTTCTGCTATCCATAGTGCTCTGGGTCAGACAATAATCTGCTCAGTTCTTTAGAGACTGAAGGTTGTCTTATGTCTCTAGGACCATTCACATGCAACTCATAAGCAGATTGAAATAGTGTAATGAGAAATTCAAGAAGACTAACTAACATTAAAATGTTTGAAGTTACATTGAAATATATCCATGGAATACCTAGATTGAATCTCATCCAAAATTTATCTAGGAACAGATGTAGTGTCCATTGAAATCAGTAGGGGGAGAGGGCAAGAAATAGCATACTTCAATTGCTGCAAGGAAGAACAGGTTAGAGGAAAGGTAGGAAAAACATCTTTCCTATAGTAGGATAGCCAGGCACTGGCATAGATTGCCTAAGGAGATTCTGGTATCTCAGTCACAGCGTTGGAGGAATATTTAGAAGAAGTTAGATACCCTCCATGTAAACCTTGTTGTCTTGTGGCAGAGGAAAACTGGGTAACGTCTCTAGGTTTCTCATTCTGTTTTCTGTAGTTGAGAAGCATATTTCAGACAAAAAATTCTTCTTTGAGTTCAGTGGAAGATATGCACATACACAGATTACACTGGTAGGCCTTTTGTGGTTATTCATTTTTATCATCTTGACTTAGGTAATAAATAGGGAGAGTTTACAGGCACCTTTCCAGAGGGAGATGTGATCATAAATACATATGCCAACTTTGGGAGGTTTTAATTTTTTTAATTCCCTGCATTTTTTTTTTCCAAGGAAAATTTCCAGGAAAGGGAGGAATCATTGCTCCTGGGATGACATGCCAGTGTACAGTCCAATTTATTCCTGAATATCTAGGAGATTATGAAGACTGTATATTAGTGGAGACTCAAGTATCAGAACCTCTTCTGATCCCAATCCAAGCTAAAAGACCACCTCCAGTGTTAACATGTCAGTAATGCCCAATTCTTAAGTTTCTCAAAGTTAAATGGATTTTTTGTTTTTATATTTAATTTTACTGTCTCCAATTTTATATCACAAAACAAATGTGGAAAAACTTTGCAGTGCTCTTCTACATTTTGATATCTATCTCATTTGCACTCATAGTGGATTTATTAGTTAGTAGAATGTAGTCGTGTCAAATTTTTCTTCAATTCTTTTTGCTTGCCACATCAAGCTCATTTTTTTTCACTGTATTAGAGGAGTGAGCAGGAGCCACTTTTCTAGGTTTGTGTCTTGTCGATACCTGAACTACTAACTGTAATTACCAATCCTAAATATTAAGGAATTATGATTTAGTTATAAATATTTGATGCTATTAATTAATATTCATGGAATGTTACATTAGTTATGTATGGATATGATGTATCTGCAGGATTCATCTCTCAGATATCTAGCCTCAGATGTAACAACCAGGATTACTTTTGCAGAAACTTGCTTTGGTTTTTTGTAAATTCACCTCTCCTGTTATACTGAAATTTTTAAAAAAACATCTTACTTTTTGTCATCATTCAATGGAGTCTTTAAGTAGGAAGCACCATTAAAATGTAAGATGAATATAGAAATATGCACCTCATACTGTTTAACTTTCAAATGGAAAGAATTTAAGGCTTTTTAGGATTGTAGCACCTAGCATATTCATATGCAGTATGTTGTCTTTGATGAGTTATTTAAGAACTGGCTTAGCCAGCTGCTAGCCATTACTGTCTGCGTAGTCTGATTTTCTGTGTTACTCATTGCAGTGCCTCACATTATAGACTGTGGTTCCTGCCTTGTTGGAGGAATAAAAGTAACAATGGTTTTGTGCAGAAATGAGGGATTTAGGACTGGGAAGTTCTGTATAATACCAAAGAAAGCCTGGCCACCTCATAATTTCAGGGTGAGTGATTAGAAGGGGAATACTGGACATGGTGTGGTATAGATACCCTGACATGAAGTCCTTTAATCTAGTCATGGTATATTAGCACAGAAGTCATAAGGCCTTGCTTGAGACATCTGTATTGTTCCATTCCCTCAGGGATTCACATTTATCCTCAAGCCCAATCTCCCTGGATGTCCGTACTTCCTGCTTGTGCTCTGGCTTGCCTCTGGAAGAAGTTGTCTTGCTCAGTGGTGAGGTAGACTCAGGCATAGATCAGGGAAAGCACGACTGGCTTGAACTTTAATCTTAACCTTAAAGCAAATCGAAATGCAATCAGTTCTAGCATTGTTTGAGCTAATTTCCTCCCCCTCCCCACCAAAGATATCACTTACTGACCTTGCTGCACCTATAGACCCTACCAGTCCACGTCAATACTGCTCTGTCTTTAGCTTTCCATCACAAAACAGGGTCTAAGTGATACAGACAAAGATAAGATGTGACTGGTAGATAGGCATTTTATGTGCTGGAGAACAGGCTAATGGGATACCTGATGTGCCAGGTTGTCCCTCCTGAAATGCTTTACAGTTCCAACTTGAAGTGAGTCGTAAGCATGGAGAAACAGACAGAGCTCCTCTGCTCAGGCATAACTGTTCTTCTGTGAATGTGAATATTAGGGCTCCTGACACTATCGTTTGCCTTTGGAGACAGCACCTTCCCTCCTGCTTTCACCAAGGTAATTATAAAGCATGGAGCATTTCTTCTAATTAAGCCACATACATAAGCCACACACTTTTGAGATGTGTGGAAAAAAATTACAGTAAGAGGTAGAACAGTGATGTTGTTGTATACTGCCTGTTTTAAGTAACACTGTATTTTAAAAACAACAACCTGATCAATTTAATTTATTAATCTTTCTTTTTTTTTCTTTTTTTTTTTTTAATGACTTAGGCTGTTGCCGCTGTTGGTTTTGTGATACAACATCCTTTTGGGATCCACCCTGCTGTTTTTGAGCTAGCTCCAGGGCAGAGTACAACAGTAGAGGTTAGTACCAACTGCTATAGAAAGTATTTGTACTTTAGCAAATATGTTAGCAAACAAGATCATTTTAGAAGATCTTGGCTGGACCTTGTGAATTTGGGTTTGTGTGAGCAAAAATGCTCAAATCCTTTTGTGCAATTATGCTGGAAGAATTGCAATTGTGAGTCTTACTGGAGAGTCTTTCATTGCAACTTCTAAGTCTTACTCAGCCACTCAGAGATCAGTCAGATTTTCCCCACACAAAGAATCCTGTTAGAGAAAAGAGGAATCTGAGAACACAGGAGTCCTTATTTCACTCCAGCTGGGGTGTCAAGTCTGAGAAACTTCTCCTTTCTGAGCTTCCTTGGAAAAAAAGGACATTTGGGGAAAAAAAACTATTTTATTGTAGAGCAACAGGTACAAATCCTTCACTTATGCTGTGCTCTTTCCTGAAAAAGATCCTGCAGTAGGTGTGCATTACTGGTTGCCACCACTGCTTTCTCTGATGTGGGCCACATTTTATTATAGCATCACTACGCGGAGAGGAAGTGTGATATGGAGAGTACGGCTAGCCTCCAGCCCTTCCTTTCTCTAGTACCTCCTGGCTGTTGATGAGAGGAATGAGTCAGGCAAGTGTGGATAAAGGAGAAACATTTCTCCTCCTTTACGTCTCCCCAGGTGCATTGCTTCAGCAGGGCCAGGCACACGTGGGAGAGAAAGAGGGAACGGATTTAGCATGGGTTGGATCTGCAGGCGATAATGGATAAGAGGTAGAATAACCATGGTGCACATTACACAGCCAAAGGTTTTGATCCCTGAACTATTTTTGTTGAGGTGGAGCTCAGGGAAGGCACACAGCAGCTGCCCTGGTCACACTGCTGTAGCTTGACGGGCAGCAGTGCTGTTGCTCAGTAAGTGGCCGAGGGCAGATTCGATTCTGAGGGTGCAATTCATACAACTAATCCAGTAGACTGCCCACACCTCCAGTGACTACAAAGGGAGCCTCTGGTGACCATCCAGATACAAACATGTAAGTTTAGTGACCCAGAAAACCCCTAGTTCTTTCTGGTCTGTATTAAGGGAATCTGACACTCTCTGTTTCTTGCAAATGTAAGATTTAATTACTAATCACTAGAACTGTCCTTTAGTGAACATTTATGAATTGAAGTTTATTACTTCCTGGAGAGAAATCAGTTACAGACATTGCCATCCCACTTCTCTCTTTCAGGTAGTGTTTTTCCCTTCTTTTCCAGAAGTCTCACAGCAAACATACACCATTGTTTGTGACAATTGCCAAGTCAATGATGTCACAGTCACAGGTTTGTTTCTAACGCCTTTCAGAGATCATGTTTCTAACAGTGTAGATATTCAAATAATGTGAGTGGTGGTTGATGGCTTGAAGTGATGGTAAGATTTTGTGTCATTGGATTAAGCAAATACTTTGTCCCCTGATGGTGTTAAATGCTAAGCATTTTTATTATTATTATTACTGCTCCATCCCAGTGCATGAAATACAGGGAATTCAGAAAGCACTGAGCTCTTAACCCACTGTAGCCAAAACTCCAAATGTAAAATGTCATCAAGTAGCAGAAAAGAACACCTGTAGTCAAGTGCAATTAATTTCTTAGGCTTTTGTATCAATAATCTAACATGACAAACTATAAAGCATCAGCTTTAACAGGGCAGAAATACATTTGGGTGTGAAGCAAATTTGGGGCACATCTTGGATTACGGAATTCAGGCAGTCTTTGGATTAGCTAATGAAACCAGCTGAAATTCCTGTAGATCTTAGTGCTTGTCCTGTAATGTAATTATGAGTGCTATAACATTAGGCTTGACTTGTAGTCTAGTTAATCACTTTATTACAGGTATTTCCTTTGGAAATTTTTTAATAGTGCATTTGCCGCTTATTTTTATTTTAATGTACTGCTCAAAACATCTGGGAGCCACATTATCAACCACTGCAAACATTCTGCGCACTTCAGTGAAACAATGCTGATGTAAGTGAGCTGAGGTTGCGGCCATGAAGTCCAAATCTGTTAAATTCATGAAGAGAAGATCTCTATTGATATATGTTGATGAACAAAGAACATCAGGAAAATATTGTACAATTAACACATTGGAGTTCTGAAACTTGAGGGAACACCAGATATAATCAGTAATGGCCATTGCTGGCATTTGCTGTTAATGAGTAATATGAACAATGTTAATAGCCAGATGGTAAACGGTAATACCTACTTATTTCTTCAAGGGGTTGGACAGCTGATAGCTCTGGAGCTTTTGTTTGTCACGGGTGGAGAAAGCAAACCTGAACCTGGTGAAGTTACTGATGTAACAGCACAGCATCTCATACGATTTGACTCCCAAAACCCACACACCACCAAGGAGAAGAAATTGGTTATAAGAAACTCTACGTACGTAGCTACTGTTAATAGAGTAGTGCTCTGCAGTCTGAACATCCTGGTAGGGATCTCATTTGTGATACCATCCTCTCTCAAGCTGGAGAAACCTTCATGCACTTGATAAACTTTGTGCAGAAGCCTTGCTTCTTTTTGCTCCATTGTTTAGTAATTAAAGTTCAAGGATACGCTTGTAAGAGCAGGAATGTTATATATAGATCAAATGTTATGGCAACCATTAGCCATACCATTTGGTTCATACAGTGCCAAGGTCCATATATTTGCCTCAGTATAGATAAACCTACAACTGCAAAAGATTCATAAATATGGGTGGTTGCAGGAAATATTTAACAGGGTCATCCAGATGGGATTTATCTAACTTTACATGTCTACAATGTATACTTGTGCAACTGAGCTAAGCACCCCATACTCTTTTCCTTTCATAACACAGGGAAATAGATGCATTTAAGGATCCACTTCTGACTGTAGACATCTCCCATAGAACAAGACGTAATGCATCCTGTACTCCACTGGATCTCCACTGATTAAAATGGGAGCCAAATGTAACGAGCTCATATTAAAACTTTCCAATGATTCCTACTATTGAGTCCTAATAGATTTAAATATAAACTCTATTTGAAGCCAAGGAGTATATCCCTATGTGCAATTACATTGTACTGAACATAGTGGAATCCTGATTTTGATCAAAATCAGTTGGACAATAACAGAAGTATACCAATGTGCTTGACTGCAGTAGTTAGAGGCTGCAGACCATCAAAGCAGTGAGGAGGTCAGTGCTGGTTTTAGATACAGTCATGGAAATTGCTACTTGCTATGGTGAATTTCTGGAAGTTTGTTTTGTGGCCTGGAAACCACACATGCATAATGCCAGAACAGAATGCTGTTTGGGTATAGAAAGTGTGATTCAGTGACCTGGATACTGTAAACTGACAAAGGATGTGACTATGCCAATTTCAACGTTTTCTCTATGTATAATCATGACAGCAGTCCCTGCACATCTGGTGTCAGCATTTGTATGAAACAAAACTGGACAGGCTGAGAGTGAACTCCACAGAAGCAGGAAAGAGAAAACTTTCTACTGCTATAGAAAGTGATACAAGAAATTGTACATGTTCAGTTTTATGTTATTGATACTCACTTTCAAATTCCAGTGTCCTTCCTCCTCTTAGTAAGGCAGTTTTTGAGGTCAGTATGAGCGAGGTTTTAAAACCCATGAACACATTCCATGGAATACACTTCTGCTGAAGCAACCCAGTTAAGCAACCTTTTCTGGATTACAAAGAATATTGCAGAGCCATTGCTATAATCTTAGCTGGAGCCCCTGTGTTTCTTGATGTGTTAAAGACCACAGCTTGCACTTGGCTTAAATTCAGAATGTTATGTAGATCATCAGCAGTGATCCAATGCAAACATACTGATATCAGCAGGAATCGTCCTGTTGATCTCGGATTCTTGAAAGAAAAATTGTAGAGTTTCCTAAAAGTTGCATTACATGACCAGTTCAATAAGGCAAGGGAGTGTTAACATGTCCTGCACATTTATATAATTTACTTCCATATATTAGCACGTTCTTTGTACAGTTTATGTGCTCTGACTCTATGCTGCCTCATCAGCTTTGTAGCTCACAAAGACTACAAAGTCTTTGTAGCTCACAAAGTCTAACTCCTGTAATTTCTAAGGAGAGGAATTCCCTACATGGAAAAAGGAACTGAAAATTTTCTCCCAGTATTTTATTCAAAAATATCTGATTTTTTAATCATAGTTTTTTGATCTCTTTGCAGCTACATAGAACTTCCTTTCTACTGGCAGATAATAAAGCCTAATCTGAAACCATTAATACCAGAAGAAACTGCAGACTTTATGAAGCTCAAATACAATCGAGAGACAGAGTCAGCTTTCACCCTAAATCCTGAGCAGGGAGTTTTGCTTCCCCATGCTGATCATGAGTTTATTCTCACTTACACTCCACAGGAGGTATAGCTTGTGATTCCTTCCTATCTACAAACTCCAGCTGTGTATTTTTATGCAAGTCATAAAATCCTTGCTGTACAGCTTTCTGAATTAAATTTAGTTAGCTGGTACTATGCTCTGATAAACAGTGTTCAAAATCTAGAAAGTCACTAGAAGAAAACATGTTTTGACTACAAAATATGAGACAGTTTCTGCTCTCATGTCATTTTTGGTACTGATTGGACACAATTAATTTTACGCTGAAACTGTGGACACATCCTCATAGCTCCAGCTGTGCTGGCTGGTAAAGTTACCACTCTCAGATTATGAGCTCCTCCACAATCTCCTGACCCTTCCCATCTGCTGAGTGAGCTGCTTTGGGGACGTGCCTCATACTTACTGCAGCCTAAACAAGTTTGTTGAGCAAACAGTGATTATTTAAACTGTTTCCAACTGTAGCTTTTTTGGGCTGTGTGGTAAATTAAGGTGGT